>VZTZ01009950.1:12531-25140 GCA_013400955.1 Drymodes brunneopygia | reverse complement strand
ACCCCGGGCCAGGCCGGCCCCACCAGGCCGAGCCAGCTTCACAGAGCCAGGCCACAGAGACTCTGAGTGCTGCTGCCATCCGGCTCAGACTTTTCAAACAGTCCAGCAGAGACCCTGTGATTGTCACAAGAGAGAGAGAGAAAGTGATTAACCTTCTCCATGCCCAAACTAAACTTCCAGACACCCATCCTTCCTCATCCTTCCAGAGAGAGGAAAGAGTGAGAACACCTACATAAATGCAGCATAGAGACTTTAAGTCAGTGAAGGAAGCAGAACTGACACCTAGAGGGAGGAGTGTAAGAAGTGCTTCAATAATGAAGCTGAAAATTCTTTTGTGAAACTATAGTTGGGTGTAAATGAATAAATTCCCTGTAATATATGAGAAAATAGTCCAAAGTGGGATATGATGTCCTAACTGCAACCTGATGAAAAACTTGAACAGAAACAAAGGAGCTGTAACCTTTCCCTGGGGAAATGCTGGAGAACTTGTGTTGCCAGGAGAACTTGCGTTATGAGACACAGAAGAAGGGGATTTTCTTTACTGCTGCAGTAGAACTACTCATCATTAAAAGGGCACCCCATGGATTGTCATGACCCCCTATAATAGCTATAGGAAGGCTACTGATGTGAGGGGAGGGATCTTCCACAACAAACAGATTTTTTCCTCCTGGACAGCTGTTGACTGTGAGGCTGAAACCCGTAAAAACTGTATTGTCTTACAGAGAGTCCATAATGTAAGCAAAAGAGACTACTCTCCCTAAATGAGCTGAGAAACAACTATTTCAGAGGTGGTAAACTAACTGGAAGTTAAGTGTTGTCTTTTTGTGTGTTGTCAGTGGGAAAGAAATGGAGAAGTGGGGGGAAGAGAGGTGGCCTGAGGGTTTTCTTCTGGTTTTTCTTATTTTGCCCTTTGTTTTAGGTTTATTAATAAACTTTCCTTATGTTCTTAAAGTTTGAGTCCGCTTTGCCTACTCCTACTCCTTATCTCACAGCAAAAATCAGGTAAATTTTGGTAAGTGTGCTGGCGTTTGGCCAGAAGCTCTAATAGGCGAACTGAAACCACTACACGAATTGGTATTTCCGCCCGGTTTCCCAAACCTCCAACTGCAGCAATGCCCTAACGTGGATTTTTATTTAGCAGAAGTACATCCAGAAACTCTGACGGATCATAGCAGGAACTGCTCTGTTGTAACCCCATGTTGCTTTTCATATTATTAATTTCCTTCTTTGTACTAGCAGTATCTTCCTCTTTTCCCTGATACATTTTTCAATCTGGTGCCAATACCAGTCTGAAAAGTAGGGACAAGATCCACCTAAAAAGACAAATTTGGCACAAAGGACTCAAATAATTTAAAAGTATTTGCCACCATTCACATATCTTCATAGCAAATCAACCAACACTGTAAGCCTTAAGTAAGCTGAAATCCTAGCTCTGAGAGAGCTGATTACTCTAGGTTCTTAATATTCATGGGATTTCTCTTTTCTTTCAAAAGTCCTTTGGTAAACAGACCTGTCTAACAAATTTTAATCCAAGGCAAACTGGGCTAGATTTCCCTTAGCGCCAGTTGCACAATACATTTCAAAATTTGAAATTTAATATTCACAGGAGTAAGGGTACTAAAAGCTGGTTGATGTGAGCACAACTGCCTTTCAAAGCATGCAAGTAGTATTTCCCAAGTGAGTTACCGTCAACCCAAGGGAGTATCCTCCCTCCCTGGTGAAAGGGACAATGAAGAATTTAGTAGACCCAGACTGAGCAAACTTTTTGGGTTTTTTCATTTTTCTTTCAAAATGAATGTCCTGGTGCCCCTTTTCTGAAGAGAAATGCTGCTGCCAGTAGTGAGTGCTTATCAGAAGAGACCACTTGAGTCATACCCAGCTATGCCACTTGATATAGTTTACTGCATCTGCGTGTCTCTAAAGAGAAATTTAAGTGCATATGGTTTCTGGAGATGAGTGCTTTGTACAAAACCTCTATGCTTCCTTGAATGTCAGTTCTCTCCTTCTAACTTCTCTTTTTCTCTATTTTTATTCTTTTTTAATCAATATGCCAGTATCATTAAGGACACAATACAAGTCAACAATTTTTTTAGCAATCTAAAACACTCAGCTAGCCCACTAACAAGAATCTCACTAAGGCACAGTATCTGTTAATATATTTTTAATAAAAGGAAATGCTCTTGGTTTAAAAACTTCAGGAAATTTTCTTCAATACTAAATTCTTGAATTTTTAGGGACTCCAGTTTTTCCTTTGGAGCACTTAGGGAACTTTGAAACAATTGCATTTTTGAGTCAGTCTTCTTTTTAAAATACATAATAGAGCAAAGTTAGTTGCAACTATTACTTAAGCTATTACTCACTTTGGATGTTGAGAAGACTCAGAAACCCAAGAGCAGTGCCTTATAACCACTTAATATATATGCATTATCTGCCTCCAGTCTTAATTTTATCTTGTGCCTGTTTTTCCTATCTCTACTATCTTTTTTTAAAACTGATTTAATAATATTTCATAGTCTCCCTGATATAATACTCTTAAACAATTTAAAATTGTTTCACAAATGTTTTTATAAACATGGTTAGCAATTGAATCTGTTTTCATTGTCCAAAGCTTTGGGGACATTAAAGTTATGTAACACTAAGAATAATTTGATTTTAAATGCTTTATCATTTTCTCAGTAGCATCCGTGACAACACTTTTTTAGCATTAAAACACAATTGGGAATTGATTTCTTTAGTGAATTGTATTTACTTTTCCATACCTGCAGTCATAGGGCCAAAATATTGAAGGACATATAAATCACCAGTTTTCTCTGTTGTTTTGGTTTGGAGGCAGAGTTATGGAAAACAACAAAACCTAATGTCCTGAAGGTTTAAAAACCATGGGATTTTATCCAGAGAAGTATAGCTCAACATGTACAGCAGAAAACATGTAATAATTTGCACATTTAAATGCAACATCCAAGAAGAATGTTGTTGTACAAAACAAATATAATTTTGTCCTCTTACATGCACATAGCCCTATTTGACAACGATTTGCATTACGGATGTATCTATAAAGAAAGAAGGTTACAGAACAAGCATTTACAAATCTTTATATGGTAATTGCTCAAAACAAAAAAAACCAACAACATGTATATTTAGATATGTCAAGCTGGCACAGACAAGTCCAAGTAAAATCGTGTCATAAATTGTTCTGATATTACAAAATATAAAAAATACAAATTCAATTATATAGGAAAACAAAGACTGAAGACAATGCCTCAAAACAGGACAAGCTATGAAGGCTCTTAACAGAGAAAACAGGACTTCATGGTGCCAACAATATGCCCACTGACAATTTTGGCACTTCAGTCCTTGAGCCAATGAACATAAATAGTTACTGATCAACAAGATTTTTCGTAAATCTAAACTGTAAGTTACTTTACAGCTTTTCCTAGAACCTGAATGGATTGGCTTGAGAGAGTTGTGAGTTGTAGGTATAGAATTTTGCTGTAAGTCTTACATGAATTGTGACTGGAAACAGTGAAGGATATCTCTAATTGAACTGTTCTTTCCATCTTAACCCCTTCTCAACTTGCTACCATGACTCAAAAGCAAGAATATAGTAAAATTAATAGGGGTAACATGAACATCGTGTTTATTTATCCTTCCAAAGTTCTACCCATGTTGGTTGCAGAGCTCCTGTTCTGAATCACAAATTAAGCCCAAAAGTAAAACAATGTCTGACTCCTTAAAAAAGCCCAGGTCATGTTCTAATGCAATGTTAACAGCACTTTTTGGGATACCTGCCTTACCAAAGGGAAAAGGCCTTTCTAATGGACTGGTGGAAATTAAATGTATTGTTTTAGTACACCGTCTGTAGTCCAAGCAGTACAGTCCCTTTGGGTATATAGAAAAGAGTGAAATGCCTTGCAAATGTGATTAATTTCTGGCAATTCAGGTAGCTTTCTCTGTCAAATTGAGTCTGACACATAAAGATAAAACTTGGTGGTTTTGCATTGGGTTTTTTTCTCATTTATTACATGAAAGGGCTAGCACAATAACAATGAAATTCATGTCTAAACTGAACCATTTTCTCAGCATGCTACCCTTCAATATTCCTAGGTGGCTTCTTTAGAGAAGTGACACAGTATTCATGGATTTTCTCTGACACAGGTGAATAAGCTAGACTTTCTTTAAATAAGCTATGGGATCCTGTAGTTCCTCTCTTAGTGGATTTAACCTAGTTAACTTATTATACACAGACAGATATACTCCTTTCCATTACATTGAACTGAATAATACACTGTGGCACTGCATGGACTTTAATTATGTGGTTTATATCAAAGCCACAAAACACTCGGCTTTCAGACTTTTTGGAATATCTCCTGACTGCATGTCCATTTATAAAAAAAACAGGTAACACCAGACCTTTTTGCCCGTGTTTGTGGTGACAGACAAAATGAAAAAATCCTTCTGATTTCATGAAACCTCATTTCTGAGAGATCCTCTTTGGTAAATTAGTGAATCTCTTTCCTGTCATTAAAGGAAAGCAGGGGTGGATAAGTTAAAAAATTCATGGACATATTGCTAGAGTCAAATCTTCAAAAGCAGGAGTTTTTCATACAATGGGTGCTATAGCAAGTATGCTATTTCTCCAAACAGAGATGCAATTGATCTGTCTTGGGAAAAAGAGGAAAACACTGTTTAATGCCAGGAAAAAAAAATATACTCTGTAGCCGTGTTTAATTATTATGGGAGAGATTCAGAGTCCGTGGAAATCAATGGAACTATTTCAATGCACTTTTGATCTGATCAGGCCCGTAAATAGAATTGCTTTGTGAATCACTGTATTGCAGCAATTCAATACACACTGCTTCAGAGGACTTACTGAACTTCCAGAGAGGAAGTGCTGGAATTTTACAGAAAATAAAGAAAAACTCCCACATGTGATTTGGATTCTTGCAGAGCGTAGCATTTAGAACACAAGAGAAAGAAAGAGTATGGTTGGTATTGTTCCAGCGATTAATTGCTTTGGCACTCTGTCGCTCGCCGTGTCCTCCAAGGCCCAAGCGCTGTGACTGTCCTGAAGGCGTCCCTCTTGGAGCCGCCCTGGTGGTGCTGCTGGAGCTCCTGCAACAGCGCCAGCCCACGCTGCTGATGGGCACAGATGGACAAATCCAAGCCGACACCAGGAACAAAGAGACAGGAGGGGTCTTCTGTGCAGAGTTCCAAGGGGTTTACTGAGATTCCACGCTCGAAGGGGTCCAGGGACAGAAGACTCAGAACAAAGGAATACACTGACTTTTATACAGAAGGGAGTAACCAATCATCTGAGGGTACAGGGGCAGAGAGAAGGCAGGACAGCACTAAAAAATCCAACAGGGAAAGAGAACGGGAGGAGAGAGGAAGCTGGAGCCAATGAGATGTCGAGTGAGGGAGAACTTTCTAGAAACTGTTACATATTTATAGGGGATGGAGGGTCAATGGGTCAATCATCAGGGTACAACTGACATAACAGAGTTACATTGTTTGGGGTAGAAACCATTAACCTTTGGGGAGAGGGAGGAACCCTTACACCTCAGTAGTGTCCCACCAAGAAGCTTCAGGCTCATTGGGACATTCTAACTCTTTGTCTGTCCCAGCAGTCACTTCTACGGCTGCCACAGCACTCCTTGTATGTAGCATTGCTCCCCACTACCAGGATCCACTGATAAGAAAGGTGCACGTTTTTTTCAGGAGCCACACTGGCTGCTAGACTGATAGTTCAGAAGAAACCACACCAGTCCTGCATGGGGAGCATAGGCAAAACCTCTGCTTACAGACATCTTCCTGCTAAGATGGGCAGTGAGTGACTGGGCATTATTTACTCAGGGCTGTGGGGTGTGCCTTCAGGCTTCTGGACCAAATGAGAATTTAACCTCATAGCCATGGCAAATCCCAGGTGTAAAGGCTCTCTTCTGCTTTTCATGTCTCACTGTCTTTTCATGTTTTCACCACAAACCAAAGCCTCCTAGCATTAAATTTATCTTGAGGATAGAATGAACTTAGAAATTAGCAGAACTATAGCCAGAATGGGGCATCTTCTCCTTGGCAACACTTTATAATCTCCCTGAAGACTGAGTATAGACAACATAGAGAGGGGAGTGTGTCAGGGCACTCTGAGTTCTTTACCAGCTTGAACAAAGCATGGGACTTCTGTAACTATTCCAACACGAGCCTTACTCTTAGCTCTCTGCCTACAGAATACACCTGCCTGAGGGAAATTCAGATCTATTAGATTTCTTTTTCATTTGCATGAGCATTCTTTTTACGCATATCTATTCAGATGCTCAAAAAACAACAAAATTAGTTATTTTTTCCATGTTCTTAAGTTTTATTCCCTCTGCCTCTGGGTTTTTTGTGCACTTCCTTGAAACCAGATCCCTTGCCTCTATGCAAGACCTCTGAGCACAAAAGAAGCAGCAACAACGGAAAATTTTCCTTCTTTTTGCCAGTATTACTTGCTTAGGTTTGATTTCATTTGGATTGTTACTGTCATATTAGCTGGTTATGCTACAAATACTGGTCTCCATGCTGCAGTATATCAAGTAGTAGTGACACAGGACAAAGAAATGTGTGTAAATTATTTTTTACATTGCTACCCAGCCAGGTTCAGGAATTCCAATTTATTTCGTTTGTCTTTCCCATTCCTATTTCATGTACAGATCATCAGGAAAAAGTGAGTGGTCTCCCTGTCTGGAACCAACATATGACATTCCTGTACTGGGGATAGAATAAGAAACAGCATGGAAATCAAAGAGTGGCCATATAATCAGATACAGAAAAAGAAAAAAATTCTCAGTGCATTGGTCAAGTACTAGAAAGATGTCAGAATTACTCACGAAGGCAGCTGAAAGAAGGACAACCCTCCAAGTAATAGCATGATTACTTTCATAGCTGGTTCCAAAGTATAACCAGCAATACACTGAATGTACTAGTGTAACGTCTTCTGAGAGGATGAAAAGCTGCAATCAAAGAGGGCATGAAAAGATGCATCAAGGTTAAAAGGAAATCCATGCTACTATATTGAAGGCAGCATTTTTCCTTACTTGTGTTTATTGTATTGCTGTCTGTGCATGTTTTTCATACTTTCTTATTGATGATTTTAGGAAATATTAAAGAGAAAATGAAGCTCTTTTACATGCTTTGTTTCTCTGCCATACTAAACCTAATGAGGTAAAATTCAGATAAAATACAAATCTCATATGTATCTTTTGAGATTTTACACACAGACCTAAAGCAATAAATCAAAAACATGCCCAACAGTACATGAAAACATTGTGCTTGTGTTGTTAGTCATATCTTTTAATATTCTGCAAAATTCTGTTGGGTAGGAGGGACAACACACCATCTTGCTGTGATATTCCATATGCAAAGAGCTGTTGGATTTTTCTGCTTCAGGCAAATTTATTTTCTACAGAGAACAGTAGCTGCAGCAATGCCGCAGAAATAGCAACAAGAGCAAGGTGCTCTGCCTGAGAGCAGGGTTGTGACCCCCCCACAGCTAGCAAGTTACATAATTGCAAAAAGACTTAGTTACTTCCACCTAAGGTAAACATGCCAGCCCAGCCAGAGGTTATACATACACCACGATGTTCACTTTGGAAGACAAGAAATATTCAGGCTTATGGCCTGCCTTTCAGAAAAGAATAGAAGGAACAGCAATTACCTAACTGCAAAATTTCTTTATTACTTTTTCCAAGCATGTTTATTGATTCAGCATAAGAAGAAAAATAAAAACAACACAAAAAAAAACCCCAAACCAAACCAAACAAACAAAAAAAGGCCACAAACAAAAAAAGAATATGACTTCACTTTCTGTATCCTGTTCTGACAGTCAGGATGTGTTTAGGAATTCCATGTTGGGTCTCTCCACTGACTGACACATCCAACTTCCAGATATCCAACTTCCTCAAGATTTAAATTGGAAAAACTTTCTGACTGATAACATACAGCCCCAGGTCTAGTGCACCCTTCCAAAGAATCTGTAAGGAAGGTTAATGAAGTGATCTCACTGCATGTGCAAGACAGAAAAGCTCTCTGCTTGCCAGCAAATCAAAGATCAAGCAAGTCTGAGGCAGGACACATGGTTGCATAGCACTGCTCTGGTTGGTTTTGTCACACTAGAAAAAGGATCTGATAAATAAAGGAAAACCTACATACAGAGGTTGTATGATGTGTCCAAATAGAAAGAGTGAAAGAATAGATTTACAGCAGAGTTCAAAACCCCTTTTCCTGTTATTATTCCCTTTGCATAGCTCTCTCAGGCATTGCTAATATTTGCAGGCTGGAGGGGTTGGGTGGTAGAGGAGGGCCATTCCTTCCCAAGTTCGTAATTATTAAATGATGTATTAAATTATTAAATTATGAGAAGGTAACATTTGAAAACTTAGGAAATCATATGACACATCAAATGCAACTATAAGAAGGCAACATTTGAAAACTTAGGAAATCATATGACACATCAAATGCATATTCNTTTATTCATAACCAGTGCTGTGAAGGATCAGTTCTCAAAGTACCAAATGAATCATACTGCCACTGCTCTTATTTACAGTATGAAAAGGTATCCAGCACTGTGCAATTATTAACATTGACTTTTCTCCACCCTGCCTCAAGTAAGAGGCTCATTTCTTCAGTCTTTCATTTCACTAGTGTTGCAATTTGTCCTTCAATGAGACTGCTACTGTAAGCAGCACTAAAGAGCAGCTCCAGCACCACTCTCTGGGGTTACTCACTATCTTTCACATGGGGCAAGGGAAAGGGACAGATGCAGCTGGGAATCTCAGGTTGCAGAAAGATCAAGCCACAATTACCATTATATTCATTTGCTAAACCATTCAGTTGAGATTTTAATTACACTAGGACAACTAATTTCATTCATTAGAGCTCAATTAAATTAATTTGAAATTCAAGACAGTAGCATTGTGGTAGTACAGCCATATTAAAGTTGAAATATAATATCTCCTGATTGTTTTCTTCTGACAGAATAGTTTTATTTACACAGAATTCAAATACAGGCATCTTCTTTAGTAAGACAATGAAATTTTACAAACAAAACTTTCAATATTTTTTACTAGAGTCATCATAAACAGACTTCATTAGAAGATAAAATGGAAACCCATCTGTTTTCCAAAAATGGAATTTCATGGTAAATGTCTCCTTAATGTTTTTACTGAGAATATTTTCCTTTTCTGACCACAGGGAACTTGCTCTATAGTCCTTACCCTATAATCAAAGCTTATATACCACTAGCCTTATTCAGTCTGAAGTTTTTGAAGCACCCATTCTTTTTACAGCACAAAACTGCAGCAGTAAGAAACATACCTCCTGCTTCAAAGCAGGTCTTGCTATTCCTGAGCTATTTTAGACAGATGTTGGTCTAAAATTTTCTGAAAGACCTTCAGCAACAGAGATTTCGCAGAACTTTGTTCACTTTGTTCATCTTAACAGAGCTGCCCCTCAACTGGCAGGAAAAGCAAAGGACTAGAATTGCATCTCTGCAGGGTCATTTATTACCAGCTTGTCTTGGTAACCTGTGTGATTGCAACTAAAATGATCTCCATCCCCGTTGGCATCTGTGTTTAGGACTTTATTGTGCATTTTATAAATCTTCATGTTGTTACTTTAATTAGCACAGGAACTGCCAGCAAAGCCAAGCCACAGCTATTAACATCCAGCCAGGCTTCCTTAGGCAGGATTCTCCCTTGGAAAGTAGTATTCCAGTCACACTATTCGTGATTAACTGCTCAGAATTTCTATTCACCCAGGGAACAAGCACTTCTTCACGCTAACTAAGTTTGGAAGAAAAATTCTCCTTTGGTAATGCAGCTCCCTCTGTTCCCAGTATCATTGTAGTAACTTTGTATCCAAATGTAGAGAGCCGCATCTTGCATAATGGGAAAAGCTTGATTTTATGCCAAAATGCTTTAAAACCGAAGAAGCTGTTAAAAAATAGCCAAAACTGGGGACTTAACTATTGAGCAGGGTCTGGTGGTTTCCTCCCAAATGCAAAAATGAAGCTGTCCCTGAAAGTCTGGTGGGGAAGAAGTATTTACTGCCTCAATGACTGTTTAAGCTAAAAATCTGCTTAAAAATAAGGTTTCAGAGACTTTTTTTGAATGATGAAAAGTTTTCATATAAGACTATGCTCCTTATACTTTGTTGAAGAATACATTCAATCTTTCTAAATCCCAATGAGATTAAAGAGATATCTTGTTCATGCCACCAGTCAACCAACAATCAAATCACAAGAGGAACAGAGCAGAGTGATGACAGGCCACTGTAAGAAAGACAGCTTCCAATTCATCCCCAGTACCAGCCACTACGCCTTAAACCCTTCACCAAGGGACGAGATTTAACTTTCTTTAAAGCTTCAGTGGGATATTTTCATTCCATTTTAACTGGAGGTATTTTCAGCATTTCAGCTGAAGCCACTAATTATCTAAATCATGTGTTTCCATATTGCCTGGAAAAAAGGAAACAGGAATGGGCTTTCATTCCAAATTAGAAGTGCATTGATCTATCTGTCGCAAGACAACTTTTTGAAGGTGTGGTTTTTGGGTTTTTTAAAATAAGTAGTTTAAGTACATTCTTTGGGTCTGTAGGGCTTAATTGAGATTACTCTCATTTTCTCAAAAATTTTTTACTAAACCTACATGACTAAAGAATTGATGATTGCATCTGCCAGCTAATCTAAAAGGAGAGAATCATTACGAATTACTTTGCCTTATACTTTCTTTTCTAGAATGTGCAATTTCAGTCATTCAAGAAAAAATCACTTTCCATTTATGCACTTGAAATGCCCAATTCTATGCTACAAAAACATGATTAGAAGAGATAGGACTAAGAAGCATATGTATTCTCTTGTTTTACTTAGCTTCAAAAGCAGATAATCAGGATTAATTTTGCTGCAGAGCAGAGAGTCTTTTATGAATCCATAAATTCTAGTTAAAATCCAGTGAACATTTATTGGAAATACTTTGGTTCCCTTCTATGATCTATGCATTGTTTTATTTCTTCAGTAACGTCTGCTTGAGTACAGCCTGTGCTGTGCTGCAAGATCACATCCTGCTTTCTTATTTCAATGCTTTCAAAGCTTGAGAGCAAAAGGAGATACCCTATTTTGCAGGAATCCATCCTATTTTATTTGGAAATAGTTTTCTTCTTTTTTGCAGCAGCCAGCTCTTTTCCTATAAACAAACAAATAAAAAAACAAGCAAACAAAACCCACAATCAAATAAAACCTCCAAACACAATCAATCTACCTGAAACAAAGTACTCAGACAGTTGCCTTGCATGGTTTGAGTAAAAGTATGCAGGCTAATATTGAAGGATATGTGTTACATTGCAGAATACATCAAATTAAATATTCAGCTACCTCAGATGTTGTATCACCGATCTCATGCCTGAGAGTAATTTACTGCATTTTACATGTAAAGACAAATCAAAAATTAGAAACTGTAGCTAAATTACTCCTCTATTTCTGCAAAAGTGACCATTTGTTGCTAAGCACAATTCCTTATCTAAAAGGACTGCTAATGACAAAATCACTATCAAATGGAATGCCATCACAGCTTCCATTAACTCTCTGGGGAAGCTGCTAAAAGACTTTCAGTTCAAAAGATTACACTAGTGATGAGTTTCTGAAGTTCTGAGTTTTATCTGAAAATATACACATGGAAGTATATTTTACATTCAGAGGCTGCCGCTCTAAATGTCCAGGTACAGAACTTACGTTTTCTTCTGTTGCTCTATTCTTATTAAAATTTTGCTTTAGAATTAGGTCCTTCTATGGATATGTGGGAATAAATTTGGTAAAATTCAGTTCATGAAGTAGTGTGATAGGAAGTAACAAGTAAGAACCAGCTTTTTCTGGATATATTTTCATACCAAGCTGTAAAAACCAATGTTGAAAAAAATCCACCTTTTAATTATACATGCTGTTTACAAAATTTTTACAAAACTGATTCTTTCACATAAAAATTGCCAAGTAATTAGTTCTAATGCAGTTATGGATCAATATTCTTGCAGTATACTACCACAGAAAGACTGAAAGTAGAACAAGAAGGGTATTCATCTGCTGTGTTGATTTAGTGATGATTCCACTCTGGTCTGAACCTTAACCCCAGAACTACACCCTAACAAAATCCAAAAGATTCAGAGTACAGCATATAATGCACACCTAAAATCTTAACTCACTATGCAGCAAGGCAAAAGAAAATCAAGCTCATGACGGAAACTAAGGATGAGTCTGCCACAGACATTACAGGAGTATATACAAAGCTGTAAAAAAGATAAAAATATTTTCAGTCATCCATTCTACCTTGCCCTTTGCATGTTAAAAACTGCTGGGGAAGGGAGCACCAGACAGGAAGGGAGAGATCCTACAAGGAAATTATATTGGCTAAGGGCTATATGCAAAGCGTAAAACACAAAATCCAGATAAAAAGAAATGGAGCAAAATGCAAAGTAGCCTTTTTGCCATAGGGAATACCACATAATTCACTAGAGAAAATGGATTACATGGCCTGACAACAGTAAGGGGATGCCAGAGACTGTTCTCATAGCAGAACTAAGCTATAATTT
>VZTZ01009950.1:0-10956 GCA_013400955.1 Drymodes brunneopygia | reverse complement strand
GCTGCAGAGCAGAGAGTCTTTTATGAATCCATAAATTCTAGTTAAAATCCAGTGAACATTTATTGGAAATACTTTGGTTCCCTTCTATGATCTATGCATTGTTTTATTTCTTCAGTAACGTCTGCTTGAGTACAGCCTGTGCTGTGCTGCAAGATCACATCCTGCTTTCTTATTTCAATGCTTTCAAAGCTTGAGAGCAAAAGGAGATACCCTATTTTGCAGGAATCCATCCTATTTTATTTGGAAATAGTTTTCTTCTTTTTTGCAGCAGCCAGCTCTTTTCCTATAAACAAACAAATAAAAAAACAAGCAAACAAAACCCACAATCAAATAAAACCTCCAAACACAATCAATCTACCTGAAACAAAGTACTCAGACAGTTGCCTTGCATGGTTTGAGTAAAAGTATGCAGGCTAATATTGAAGGATATGTGTTACATTGCAGAATACATCAAATTAAATATTCAGCTACCTCAGATGTTGTATCACCGATCTCATGCCTGAGAGTAATTTACTGCATTTTACATGTAAAGACAAATCAAAAATTAGAAACTGTAGCTAAATTACTCCTCTATTTCTGCAAAAGTGACCATTTGTTGCTAAGCACAATTCCTTATCTAAAAGGACTGCTAATGACAAAATCACTATCAAATGGAATGCCATCACAGCTTCCATTAACTCTCTGGGGAAGCTGCTAAAAGACTTTCAGTTCAAAAGATTACACTAGTGATGAGTTTCTGAAGTTCTGAGTTTTATCTGAAAATATACACATGGAAGTATATTTTACATTCAGAGGCTGCCGCTCTAAATGTCCAGGTACAGAACTTACGTTTTCTTCTGTTGCTCTATTCTTATTAAAATTTTGCTTTAGAATTAGGTCCTTCTATGGATATGTGGGAATAAATTTGGTAAAATTCAGTTCATGAAGTAGTGTGATAGGAAGTAACAAGTAAGAACCAGCTTTTTCTGGATATATTTTCATACCAAGCTGTAAAAACCAATGTTGAAAAAAATCCACCTTTTAATTATACATGCTGTTTACAAAATTTTTACAAAACTGATTCTTTCACATAAAAATTGCCAAGTAATTAGTTCTAATGCAGTTATGGATCAATATTCTTGCAGTATACTACCACAGAAAGACTGAAAGTAGAACAAGAAGGGTATTCATCTGCTGTGTTGATTTAGTGATGATTCCACTCTGGTCTGAACCTTAACCCCAGAACTACACCCTAACAAAATCCAAAAGATTCAGAGTACAGCATATAATGCACACCTAAAATCTTAACTCACTATGCAGCAAGGCAAAAGAAAATCAAGCTCATGACGGAAACTAAGGATGAGTCTGCCACAGACATTACAGGAGTATATACAAAGCTGTAAAAAAGATAAAAATATTTTCAGTCATCCATTCTACCTTGCCCTTTGCATGTTAAAAACTGCTGGGGAAGGGAGCACCAGACAGGAAGGGAGAGATCCTACAAGGAAATTATATTGGCTAAGGGCTATATGCAAAGCGTAAAACACAAAATCCAGATAAAAAGAAATGGAGCAAAATGCAAAGTAGCCTTTTTGCCATAGGGAATACCACATAATTCACTAGAGAAAATGGATTACATGGCCTGACAACAGTAAGGGGATGCCAGAGACTGTTCTCATAGCAGAACTAAGCTATAATTGCTGTATTGTTATAATTTTTATTGGGCAAAAACTTGCAGCTTTCACTCAGTCAGCTCTCACATTAGTGCTACACAGCATTTAACAAGTAATTTCAGCCCCTATTCTCCATTTGAAAAATCTGGTATTACTCTCTGTGAAAACTTCTGACCTTCCTCATTGAAAGCATTGTCAGACATGTCAAACAAATTGCTGCAATAGTATTTGCTATGGAGTCAGAGCTGCTCTTTCACTACAACATCATGAAAAGAATAGAGATGTGCATGTCTCAGACTTTCCAAAGGCATGAGACTGGCAAGGAAGGGGAGAAGATAAGCCAGAGTTGTGAAACTGGTGAGTATACCTGTGCTATATCCCTGCACATCTGGTAAAAAATGGCAAAAATGGCAAAAAAGTTGGTACAGTGCACCAACCCTTTGGGTCACTCCTTCCCCAGCAATCATAGCCATATAAGACCCTCCACTGGCCCAGAAGTAACATCTCCTTTTCAACTGGAAACTTTTTAACTTGTCACAAAGATAATTTGCTTTAAATCACTGGGAAATCAATTGTGTTGACATACCAGTACTGTGTTCCTCCAGGGCCTCCTTTAGTGGCTATCATGTCCTTTCTCTAAAAACACATCATGAAATTAATAATTCAGATGGCAAGTGATTACCCTCCTGGGGTTTCTCAATTGGTTTCTCCTGTCTTTTTAAAACATTACTAATTGACATGAATTTTCTCATTACTATCTCAGCAGTTTATTTGATGGACACTTCACAAGGAAACGTGTACAACAGATTTTTTTATTTGTTTGTTTGTTTTTTATGAAGTGCCTATAGTTAAATAGCTTTGGGGGAATGCCACAGAGCAAAGTGCTGAAACTTGAGAGCAATTCACTCAGATCACATGTTTATGTATGGTGGTGGTTGTGGTCTACATGTGCCCCTACAGCACTTGTCAGTATCCTCAGCAGTTGAAGCCCAGTCAAATGGCAGGTGAATTTTCCTGAGACACAATCTTCTTTGATTATTCCAAAATCTTAAGAGTGCTGTAGCACAACACTATTACTGCATATCAGACATCCACCTTCTTTGGCAACAAAGACCTTGGAAAGCTCAACAGTTGTTTTAAATCCTCCTTTAGTGTTTCAAAATATTGGCGAAAAAATTCTGCACATATAGTTGTGTCTTGGTCCTGCTTGTTCTCTAAGCACACAGTGATACTCACGCCACTGTCTCAGGGCTATCCTGCAGCTCAAAGTTCTTTTTGCAAAGATTTACCTCCAGTTAGAGCAAATATCTCATGTAGCCTCTGCTTGACTTTCCCTTGGCCAAAAGAAGCTACTGAAGAATTTCATTCATGTTGTTGTGTTATTTGACAATGTACCTTCCATTTATTCTTCAAATATTCTTTAAGAACCAGCTTACACGGTCTCATATTCACTAACTTCTCTAAGCAAAGACACAAACTCTGGAGACCTGCCCAAAACCAAACACGAAGGTGGCATCAAAATTGTGAGCTCTTGCTACAATATGCTGTTCTGTGTTGCTTTGTTTCAGTGGATGACAAGGGTGAGAGCACTGAAAACCTCATGATTTATGGTTTTAGACTATGGTACCACTGCTTCCTGTAGCTATGTCTTTATTCAGTAGTTTCCAAAATGCAGCAGTCAGTACCCACTTTGTTATCTGAGATAGCACTGCTCCCTATCTACAGACCATACTGGTATTATACATGAACAAGTGAAGCAGAACATATTCTGCCTGTCTCAAGGCAAGTGTGTGGGCATTAGACAGATAGAAGTCCACAGAGGGAGCAGGGAGACACACTGGAGACACTGAACCCCTTCCCATTCCAGAGACCTCTGTCCCTTGCATCTTGGCTCCACATGGTTGTCATAGAAAAATAGGAAGTTGTCCTTTTTTCTATTTGTGTGGTTGGAGCTGGAAGAATTTTAGCTCATTTTTGTCTGCTTTTTTGGTGGGAGACTTTGAAGTGGGAGATACAAAACTAGACAAGCAGAAAACAGAATGGCTCCATCCCTTATTTAGAGAGGACTGAACACTTGGAATAACAAAAAGAGGTATTCAGCACAGAAATCTCTTACTGCTATTTCAGTATGCCAGTAGGGGAAGGAAACTGTTATCTGCTCCTTTCTCTTTACAGCTAAAAGATAATAAATAATGAATTCACCTGCTCCTGCCTTTACTCACCTAATAGGACTCGAAGAAAAATAACAGGGTCACACAAGTCACCCTTGGTTGCCACATCTGGACTGGACTGAGGTTAGCAGCTTTTTTTATTACTCATGTCCACTACATAGGCCCACACAGAAAGGAAGATGTGGATTGCAATGGACTACTTTAGATATGGAAGCTTCTCAAAGATAATTTCGTTGTTACATTGTTCCTTGGGCCTTTTCTCCTCAGTAATGTAGCATGACATTGCCATCAAATGTTAGTACTGTGCCAAAAAACGCCTTTGGGAATGCAGTGCCTCGTCTCTATTCTTCCTTGCTTTTAACTCCTGCGCATTCCAGAGAGTCATAATGGTGATTCTTTCCTACAGTTCCTCTAGTGACTGGATCTGTAAGGAACATATGAGGAGCTTTAAAGCATTATGTATCTTCTGGGAAAATTTTGGCATTGGCTGTATACCTCATATTTTGCATCCTTAACTCTAGCATAGTAATTTAAAAGCACTCAACACAAAACCTGCTTTTTTCTAGTAACCAATCTGGGAAAAAAAAATAAATTTTCATCCCATATAACCAACTTCCCATCTGTACAGAAGGACCAGATCCTTAGGAGAACAGAGATAACTGCTCCTTGAGTTCATACAGTAATTGGCATCAGGAATAGCTGTTCCTAAAGGCAATCATTCAGTAATTTGCTGGTACATTTCACAGCCATTTGCTTATACCACAAGAAATTTGACCCTCAGGCATCCTGGATTCTGCAGAGACTGTGAAAAAATCTCTTTGTAAGAATCTGGTCCCCCTATTTCTTCTCCTTCCAGCTCCATGAATTCTCCATATTTGCCTCCAACTTTTGACACTTTTGTATTGAAGAAGTTTGTGGTTCTTTTTTTTTTTTTTCTCTTGTTTGGGTTTGTTTTTTTTTTACCATCCTGTTTTTCTATACAGCAGCAACTCTAGGAGGCCATTGTGAACAAACAAGAGCTTGCCTCTGCATTCCAGTGAAGTAACTAGGCTGAACAAGCAAAGGACAAAAGGCTCTCCCAGACTGCAAGGCTGGCAAGGCCAGTGCTGAGCCGTGGTGGCAAAGCATGCACAGCCCAGTGCACCACTGCAGAAGGGCCCTGTGGTGGAACGAGCCCTGAAGTGGTACAGGCTCTTCCGAGACTTGACCTCAGAGCCCCAGCCACAGACCAGTTCGTGATAGCTCAGTCAAATGATAGCTACAGAAACACTGCACAAACCTGCCTCTGAAGTCGAATGGGAATCACTCAGTCATTCACCAGCAAGTCCCTGGCTCACTGTGTAAAGGAACCACAGAGGATGTCAAATAAAGGCCTGGGAAACGTTGGGACAGAAAGAATGATGATTTTTTCATCCTTAATCCTCCTCTTCAAAATCCTTCCAAAAGACCAAACTGCTTGAGGTAAAACTTCCTGACTTTTTCAGACACAAACCAGCACATAAAAATTTCAGCTGTAGGATATCTAAATTGCCAAAGTTTTTAGTAACTCAAAACAGGCTCTTACAAAAGTTTTAGCAGCTAACAGCTCTGCCTACAAATCTAAGTTTAGGGGAAATACACATAAGTGTTGAGAATAACAGCAGTATGGCCGAAGGACAGTTCAGTCTGGTACTAACAGTGAAGCTGTAACTGAGTAGACTGTATATACAACAGCTGAGATGAACTCCAGTAAAACTTTTACGCCCTACCATAACATCATCATTTTCGTTTTGCTAGATGTGTCAGAGAAAAATGCTATCTAAGGCATTTGGAATTCAAGACTAGAAGCCTCACAGATGGCTTTTGAAATGTGAAGGTATGTGATAAATCTATCAGATAGTTCTGCAATTTTTGAAAGAGATGGATATGCCTTTTGTGCATATGTGCAGGAAAGATTCCTTTTGTCCATCCTACATAAGCTTTCTCTCCTACTAATATGCTATTGAACACTGGCATTAAATACTTCAGTTGGCTAACAAGAAACAGAAAAACCAGTACAAAATATAGTGACTAAAGGAAAAGCAGCATTTCATACCAGTAAGTGAAATTATAATTTTGCCTTCATCTACTATCAAAGTTAATAGTTCTGATTGTGCCACTAAACAGAGGTGGCTGTATTAAGTACAGATAGCAAATACACATATTTGTTATTTAGCACAAATAACAAATATTTTGTTACTTAGATCATTCAAGCAGAATTTAGCTTATCAGTTTTCCCTATAATGTCTTCTACATTGGAAAACACCTCATAAAATCAGAAAGAGTGGAACTGCATAAGAAGGGGAAGTTTTACCTTGCTCTATTTTGCTTATAAATATCAGGATATCATATTCTCTGTTACAAAACACTGCTGTTCACTTGCATCACAGTTGGAAACTATAAACAAGCTTCAAAGCAAAAATATTTTGTAGGAATTTTTCTATTACTCTCTTTAATTGAAAATTTTTAACCACCGTAGCACAACACAATATATTGTAGAACTCCTATTAAGCATCAACAAAATTGCTTTGCTACAGTAATACAATAGCAAATAGGATTCAAAAGAAGTAATCTATTTTTTATCTAATTCTAGTAATTTGATTTTATCAGACCTTACTTATAGCTGTGGAAATCAGAGTCACAGCATTAAAGCATTCTACTTCACAGGCCAGCATAAACTGAAGTACTTCCGATTCTTCCCTGATATTTTTCAGATGGGAGTGAATAAAATAATTTTGATGTATCCTGACTACTTTGTGTACTCACCCATGACCTTCAGGATCTATGGCTATGCAGAACAGCTACTTTGTTTTTGTATGTACAAGGCAATAGAAAATGTTTCTGCGTCCAGGACGCTATGAACATTCAATTTTTGTGGGGTTTTTTTGGGTTTTGGGGTTTTTTTTACTCCTAGGAATACCAATTCTGTCAGCCAGTCTTTAACAGGGCTTCACTCTTCCTACCTACTGCACTCTTCCTCATAGACACTGCAAGTGACATGGTCATGAATGCTGACATGCTTTTTCACCAGGAAAGATGTACTTGCCTCTAACATCAGGAGAAAAATAACACACAGAGGTTTAACCAGAGTGAGAAATTGGCTATTGAGAAATGGTTACATGGATAACAAGCATCCTTGTTTTGTTGTCCATCTACCTGGTTCAGTTCGTGGAAAGCTCCTGGTTTCCCAGAGCATTGCACACCAATGTATTCTCTCTCTCTTATACCTGGAAAGTCCATAACAATATCTGCAGTGGAACAGAAAAATGTGGCTTGTCAGGAATTGTGGGGGAATGGGAACTGTCTTTCTAGGCCAGTTGTTTAGCCAATCAGGTTGCAAAGACCATGAGTCCTGAAACAGGAGGCACAAAACTGCAATGAGGACACTTTTCATTTACTCAAAAGGTATTTTTTAGTGCCTTACAAAGGTCAGAAATAAATTCAGTGCCTTTGTGAGCTTCCAAAGTAAAGGTCTTCTTGATGAAAGGTACAAGGGGAAACAAGCCACCATTTCACATGAATGTTTTAAAAAAATAATTTGCAACCTTTTAGTCAGCAAATTTCAAGGATCTTGAAGAGAAAGATCTACTCTATAGAAAGGAGGGGTTTATTCATCGTGTCATAACAGGTCATATCCGATCCAGGCAAAGAACATGCATTTGATTTCTAGCCTCTCTTGTGCCACACAGCATCAGCTGTTCAATTACAAAATATTTTAATATGTGTTTAACCATTTAATAATGTCATAGTTGGTCTGAACCTTCATGGAAGATTATAAAAGCTTTCTTATCACTGCACACAGTATTTTGAAACTAAGCATCAGTAATTAGGTGTAGTGGGTTGACCCTGGCTGAATGCCAGGCACCCACCAAAGCCACTCTGTCACTCAGCTCCATAGCTGGACAGGGACAAGAGAATATAACAAAAAGTTAATGAGTTAAGGACAGAGAAAGATCACAAACCAAATACCATCTCAGGCAAAACACGACTCAGACTGGGGATAATAACTGAATTTATTACTAACAAAATCAGAGCAGGATAATAAGAAGTGAAAACAAATCACAAAAACACGTTCCTCCCATGTCTGCCTCTTTCCTGGGCTGTTCCTCCTCCTCCCAAGAGGTACGGGATGACAGTGAATGGGGGTTATGGTCAACTCATCACACACTGTTCCTGCTGAGAGAGAGGAGTCTACTCCAACACGGGGTCCCTCCCACAGGACACAGCTTTCTTTGAACTTCTCCAGTGTGAGCTCATCCCACAGGCAACAACAGTTCTCTAGGAACTGCTGTAATGTGTGTCACTCTTCCACAGGGTGCAGTCCTTCAGGCACAGCCTGCTCCAGCATGGCTCTGTCTTGGAGCTGGCTGGCATTGGCTCAGTGGACATGGGGGAAGCTTCCAGCAGCTTCGCACAGCACCCACCCTGTAGACCCCACTTCAAAAACCCAGTCACACAAACCCTATTCAACATGATTATCAGCTGCACGTAACTGTAGAAGGCAGCAGCAATCTTGCATTTTGCAAATCTGTCATTAGTTTTTTTCTTTACAATACCAGAAAGAGCCCTGATACTCTGAAATATGCCAGACAGCATCCACCACAACTCACATGCCTTTAGAGAAAGTGTTATCAATTAGATATACATTCCAATTGTCACAGCTAAGCAATTTCTTAGACTAAAGGGATTCTGAGTGATTTCATGGTACAAGAAAAGGTAGTTAATGTAACACAGAAAACTTACACTGTCATTTAAGGTGTCACATAGCAATTGAAAAGATTTTACTGTCCACTTGAAAAAAATAAGAATAATCATGCAAGGGCTTCAGTGAAACAAAGATCTGTATGCCTCAGCATATAAAGGACTGGGTTTTTGTACAGAAAAAGTCTTTGGGCCCATATATTCACATTTTTTGCGAGCAGAATCCTAGAAACAGCAGTGCTCAGATTTAAATTGGATTTTGGAGGGCTCTTTTTCCTGTGGCAGACAGTCAGAAATCCTGCTGACTGTCCAATTTACAAGAAACAGATGATGTCATTTTGATAAAGCTCCCTTCTAGGTTCACATACCCAAGTGTTCAGACAAATTCAGACTTTCTGCTTTCTGTGAAACATCTAAAAAGGTCAAGATCCCAAAGACTGAAGGGAAATAGAAAGACAAGAAATGAAAGTGCAGTACTTTTCAACTCTGCATTTTAACACTAAGCTATGTGAGTGTCTGTGTGTATATTCTGTTGTGTTCAGGAAAATGCAGCATATATTCTTGATCCCTATAAGTATGAAACAATAGGGTTGAAAATCACATCTACAGGAAAAATGTTGCAATTGTAGTAAAGTATTTATTAATTTTAAAACATTATTACATTGCTAGAACATTATTTCAAAATAAAAACCATAATGTATTCATTCAAAACTAGGCTGTTAAGCATATATATTTAAACTCTAATTTTCATATGCACAGTGAAAGAAATTTATATTTTACAAGTACCTATTCTTAATAGACTTTATGAAAAACATGTTTAAAAATAACTTCCAAAATCTGTCTCTTTAAATATACAAAATATCCTTGCTGTGCTGAAGATACCTCTCTTAAAAGCCAAAAATATCTAAGTCAACAGCTGAGTCCACATCAAATCCTACTGAAAACAGTAGTGACATAAAAATGTAAAAGCACTGTACAAAGTAAGTACAGCCTTTGTTTGTCTCAATACTGTACATATCTGCTTCTGCTTTAGAAATGTTTTATAAAAACTGCTATTATTGAACTTAGCATTCCTTTCCTGTGTGCAGAAAAAACTGACATTATCTCTTTTTACTAAAATGTCTCCTCCTCAGAACTGTGAATCAGAGAATTCAAAGGGAATTTTACCACTTATTTCAATGAGAGCAGGACTGAAACTTTTCTGCAGCATATCATTCCATAATCTCTCTTGGTTTTACTCCTAGTTTTATAATGCAAAATATTACAAATTCTTAAATACATTAACTGAAGAAATCAGAACTCAAGTACTTCAGATTACAAGGCTGGTGTATGGATTAGTTCACTGTAAAATGGAGTGTTCAATTAAACAAAACCCAATTGCAAATAATGCTGCATGCTTTTTAAACAAGAACCCTCTCTCTTCTCTTGCTTCCTTTATAGTCTCTTCTGGCCTTTCTTCTGGAATGAGCTTTTTAAGAACGTGCGGTATCCTGGATCATCCACATATTCATTCTTAAAGCGAGAACTCAATACTCTCTGCCTTTTCTTCTCTCCCAAGATAATATCTGCTCCATAAAATGTGTCTTCAAATCTCATGTCAGAAGCTGTAGACTAAAACCAGACATTAAATACACATACATACAATTTCTACCTTTCCATATTTTGCATGTCCTATTCAGTATTTAATTCTCTACACCTGTAATGTTCCTTGGAAACATGTAACAAACATCTGTTGTTAGTCTGGATTTTATCCAGGGATCATACAGTCATGCTAATTCTAGGTGAGAAAACAATGTCATAGAAGGGATGGCAGCTGTTGGGCAGGTTTGATCCTAGCAGTATCATGTAGTATTCATCAGCTGGTGTTATTCAGCAAAGTTTTAAATGGACGCCTGAAAAGAAACCTGAGCACTGTCTAATTTGCAAAGGATCAGGGTCACAGTTTGGTCACTTCTCATCAAATTTAAACCACTTGGGAATCCCCACTAACAAAGCATTGGAACAACAAACAGCAAGCCATTTGGGCAAAATCAGAGGCAAAATATTTTGGACCAACTTTTACTGCTGGAGTTCCCAAGATTAAGAAAAACATAATTTAGAAGGAACCGGTGTCTTTTACTTCAACAGACAGAAACAGGCTGTCTTTAACTAGCACTGTACTCAGCATGGGGAGGGGAAGGAGATCTTGAGGACTAACCTACGTATTTCTGGAATTTAAGGCTCTAGTAGAAAATCATGCAGAGGCCTGAGCAATGGCTGTGGTGTGTTTTATTCAGCTGACCAAATTTAATGTTTTTAATCTACAGTTAACTCCCTAATGAAGTTAATAAACAAATGTATAAATAAAAAGAAATCTTGATAAATAAAAAATAAATTAAAAAACAATAGCATAAACCCCATTATTATTATTATTA
>VZTZ01009949.1:67160-90703 GCA_013400955.1 Drymodes brunneopygia | reverse complement strand
AATGCTGGGGCTGTTCCACACTGAACACCATGGGAAGCTCCCCTGGAATTCCATATTATCCACACTTCAATGCTGGGGCTGTTCCACACTCACCATCACTGGAAGCTCCTCTGGAATTCCACATTATCCACATTTCAATGCTGGGGCTGTTCCACACTCAGCACCACGGGAAGCTCCACTCCCTCCCAAGCTGCTCCAGCTCTGCCATTCCTGTTTCCAGACAGGTGAATCCCCTCTAGACCCAAACCCTTCTGCCAGCCCATCCCTTGGTCACAAATCAGCACTGCTGCAAATCAAATTTCCCCTTCAATTTTGGCCAGGACCAATGAAACCCCAGCACACTGAAAGCTGACAGCAGCCACAGCCCAGGTTTTACCCAGGTGAAAATACTTGTCTTGAGATTCAGCTTGCACTGATTTCTCCTAAAAATACAGCAATTATCTCCTATTTTCGTATGCTAATAAGAGCTGGAAACATTAATCCTGAGTTTGCAGGGGAAAAGGTCAAAGATGGTTCGAGCTACAAGCAGAACCCAGTGTTACACCTACAGCAGCACAAAGAAAAAACAAACCCAGTGTTCCACAGTCTCAGCAGCAAAAAGAGAGCAGTTGGTCTTTGGGGAAAATCTCTGGGAGCCTCAACAAGGCCATGGTCTGTACTTCACAACAGGGTAGTGTGTGCAGGAAAAGAATGAACAGAAATCTAAATTTAAATATACCATTAGACTGCTGGGCTGGTGTGATGGTTGACGTTTTTTGGGGTTTTTTTCATCCTTACAAGTTCTCAGCAGAGAGAGAGCCTCAGAAATCTTGCACATCTCCAAAGGGCACCATCCAAGCCCTTGAGCACCTCAGCCTGCTCAGCAATGATAAATGTTTGAGCTTCTGCTGACACCTTAAAAACAATTCTCTCTCCCAAAAATCCCAGGTTTGAGCTTCTGCTGACACCTTAAAAACAATTCTCTCTCCCAAAAATCCCAGGTTTGAGCTTCTGCTGACACCTTAAAAACAATTCTCTCTCCCAAAAATCCCACTCTGTGTAAAGCCACAGACAGGACTGATCCCACCTCCTGAAAAACCTCTTAATTTCTCCTCACACAACGACAATGCTGCACTGAGAGCCAGCAGCAACATCTGTTAAATTGCAATCCCTGCCATCGTTTTCAATGCTTTAATGATTTTATGTGAGGTTTTTATTTATCAAAGGTTCAATCACCCTCACTTCAAAGTACAAAAGAGCAGTAGCTGCTCTCAATAAGAGCTGTTTAATCACCATCAAGACTCTTGGGTGGGAGGAGAAGGCAAAAGCAGGAGCAGCCACCCCTCCAGCAAAGAAATTTTAAATTAATGTTTTTACTGTGTAAGACAATCCCTGTCTGAAGCAACACTTGAAAATTATGGAGAAACTGGAGGAAATTAGAAATAAATCAATAAATTATGGAGAAGCTTGAGGAAATTACCAATAAGACAATAAATTATGGGAAAAATTGCGGAAATTACCAATAAAACAATAAATTCNTATCAATAAGACAATAAATTATGGGAAAAATTGCGGAAATTACCAATAAAACAATAAATTCTGGGAAAACTTGAGGAAATTACCAATAAGACAATAAATTATGGGAAAATTTGAAGAAATTACCAAGAAGCCAATAAATTATGAGAAAACTTGAAGAAATTACCAATAAACCAATAAATTATGGGAAAACTTGAGGAAATTACCAATAAACCAATAAATTATGGGAAAACTTGAGGAAATTACCAATAAACCAATAAATTATGGAGAAACTTGAGGAAATTACCCATAAGCCAGTAAATTATGGGAAAACTTGAGGAAATTACCAATAAGCCAATAAATTATGGAGAAACTGGAGGAAATTACCAAAAAGCCAATAAATTTAGGAGAAACTTGAAGAAATTACCAATAAACCATCTAAGTTCAGCTCTCTAGGTCTGAAACAGAGCAAGAACTCCCAAGAAGTTCAGACTCCAATTAATTAGACCAAATTCATCTAATAATAAAATCTTGGGAGACCAAACAAATCTGAAAGTGTCTCTTATTTGCTCTTTTTTCTTCCTCTGCTAGTAGAGGTGAGTTTTCCACATACCCACACTTAGTTTCTTCCATATCCCAGATTTTGGCCATTAAAATTAAAGATTATCTTGAATAAATGTGCACTTTTAAAACAGCTAAAAGTGTTAACAGGTGCAATTTACTGCAAGGCAGAATTTGTGGCCAAAGGCCCTTTTTTCTAATAAAGTTTGGAGATTTACACCAAATAAGAGCAAAGAAAGGACCACAGGTCAGAGAATTCTTTAACTCATCCAGCTTTAACTCCTGTGCAAGTCCTTAAAATGGTCAAATGTAAAAGACAAAGAGGAAAATTTGCATTTCTTTTCAGTTCCTCCGAGTATTTACAGTGTTGTATCTGAAAGAAAAAAGCTGGAGGAATATTTAAACCCAGCATTTTAGAATTAGGAATGAGTCAGCACTCAGTGGGAAGATTTTAGGGTGCCAGACCCATCTCAAGATCTCTGTGTGTTTATTTTCAGATTTATAATCTCAGGACTGAGAGAACGGATCCTTTCGGTGATTTATGAGATTTGTTAGATTGAATGAGTGGAAATCAACACTGCCTGCAACACCCAAATCTGTCAGCAGAAAAAAGAAAGTGGTGATGGAAACAAGGAGAATTTTTTAAAATTACAATTACATTTTCTCAAAGGGAATAATAAGAAAAAAAAAAAGAAATAGTAACTCACTCTCTTTCAATTTATGTAAAACTTCACTCCCTTGGAAATTACCAGTTCTGAAGGAAAAAAACCACAAAGAAGTCATTGCTGAAACTTTGGCTCATGCAAAAGTCATTAAAATTAATGAGAATATTTGATATTTATTTCCAAGGAAAAAAAAAATTAAGTATATTTTTTCTGCATGAGAAAAATCTCCAGTCTCCCAGGAACAGGGTTAAGAAATAAACTATCAGGTGTTGGAAGTCTCTGAATCAAATTCCAGCTCCAAATCCTCCCTGCATTTTCCCCAGCTTTTTTTATGAGTTACCTATTTACATTGTATAATGAAAGTTGTTTTTCAGCACAGTAAACTTTATTCACCCTGTTCTTTCTGTCTAAGGAAATAAACTTCAGCAGCACATGATTTCCAATAGAAAGGATGTGGGTCTGGAAAAGCTAAAAATTGATTTTTACTTTTCTGTGACCAGTGGACATTTCAAGTGGCAGGTGCCCCCTGCATCCTGCAATATTCAGAATTCTGCCTAAATTCAGAATTCAGCTTTTGAGGTTGTGCTGTGCACTCTGCTCACAGTGGGACTCCAAGTCCATGCACATCCACACACATGTGCAGCTTTTGGACTAAAATCTTTGCCTTTTTAGGCTAGATCTAGGTTTGAATGAGAATTTTAATGTGTTGGCCTAAGTGGTGTTGAATTAAACAGCTGGTTTATTGCACTGTGGTGATGTTTCATGGGATTTGTTCACTCAGCATTTGATCCAAGGCTCCTCTGTTCACACAAAAGAAACAAAACCCCCTCCACTGCTGCACACACCCCTTAATTCTGCCCAAAACCCCCTGAAAAATTCACTCAGCAATTCAGGAACTGCTTTTGCCTTTACTGGGCCCTGCTTAAAAAGACTAAAACCACACATCATCATCATCATTATTATTATTATCATTATTATTATTATTATTATTACTATTATTATTATGTAATATTACCATTATTATTATATGGTAATATTACCATTATTATTATGGTAATAATCAGCATTTCCCTGGTACTGGGCAATTCCTGGTGAGAATCAGGCAAATGAACACACCCCAAACCCCAAACCCCACAGAAAAACCCCTCTGGAGGAGGTCCCTGCTCAGTCCTGTGAGCTGTTACAGGTTCAGGATAAATATTATATAAATATATTTATATTATGCAAACCAGTCTCAATAAAAGGCACTGCTGGTGCTCCAATCCAGTTTCTCTGGAGCCACTGCAGTTTATCTGCACCTGTTTCAGGTGTGAAGCTTAACAAAATTGCACCCAGCATTTCTTTGTGCTCATTGATCCCTGCAGGCAGCGAGCTCAGGGCACTGAAATGCAGGAAGGGCTGTTGGGGTGGCAGGAAAAGGCATCAGGAGCATCCCCTGCATCACAACAGAGGATTCAGGTTCTCTCCAGGGAGAGCAAGACAAGAGCTGGCATTATTAATTGATAAGAGTAATTAATTATCAACTGAGATTGCAGCTCTGATAGAATAAAAGGGAATGAACTGATAAAAGGGAATGAACTCCAGTGCTGGAGTGGGGATGTGTGAGCTCCATCCCTCGGGGTCTGCACCTGATCCTGACCTTCACACAGCTCCAAGGGGCTCCAGGTCCCCTCCCTGTGCCCCTACAAAGTGACAATTTCACTCCATCAGCCTGCAGGATGTAAAACAAGCTGCAAAAAGAGAGCAGTTGGTTTTTGGGGGAAATTCTGGGAGCCTCAACAAGGCCGTGGGCTGTGCTTCACAGCAGGGTCGTGTGTGCAGGAAAAGAATGAACAGAAATGAAATTTAAATGTTCTATTAGACTGCTGGGCTGGTGTGTTGGTTGAAGTTTTTGGGGTTTTTTTCATCCTAACAAGTTCTCAAAGCCAGAATTGGGAGTGTTGCTCTACACAGTTATTTTCAAGCACCTTTCATGCTCTTGACTAATGATTATCCAACGTAAAAACTGCAAGGGACAGAGAATTCTGCTCTGAAATGTTGTCATTTCTTTCCCAGCTCGCCAGCAGAGATCAAATATGCTCCCAACACCTACTGCAAAGGCACTTTTCAACTCTTCTAGAAACTTAATTGACAGTTGCCCATCCTGTGTTCAAGTCCTATAACCCACAGGTCCTACCCAAAATCTGGGCCATGGTTAAACCTGGAAGAAACTGCTCCACATCAAGCTGAATGCATGGTGAAAAACATCCTTGAATTAAAACTGCTGTCAAAGTCTTGTTACCTTATCAGGTAAATGAACCAAGGGAAAAAAACTTTAGGATATGATTTGGCTGTTACCCAGCAAGAGGCCAGGCATTATCCTGGTTCTCAGCAGACTTCATGGAAAGCAGCTCTGGTGCTCTGAGGAGCTCTGGCAGCTCTCACCTCTCAGCCTGAGGGTCAAAATATGTTGGCCCTGCCAAAAAAAATGTGTCTTGGTCTGTTGTACAGCTGGCAACAGAAGAAACACACAGGGTTCAGAGCAGTAGTTGAATTTCCAGGCAGGACAAACTAAAAGGGCCCAGCCCTTCTTTATTCTCTCATTTTTATATCTTTCTTAAGAAGATCAGGGATTGGTGAGAGGGGTTAACATCTTTGTAAGTTCACAGGACAAAGACATGGTCAATCATCTTTCTCCACCCCAGGGAAAAGGAATGAAAAACAATCTACAAGTGCAAAACAATCCTGGCCAGTTAGGAAAACAAGGACCATATTTATAGAAAATGCATGGGAAACTTGTACTGCAAAGTTACAACCATGGAACCCTGCAAAAAGCAGGGTGACATTGGTCTCTCTGAGCACAGCAGCTGCTTGGGTTTGGGCTTTGTTAAAAACAGAACAGAGCAGCAAATTGCTCTGAAAGCATTAATTTTGGTACAGAAAAAAAGAGGAATGTTTCATATCAAGTTGAGAGATTGTCCTGCTTTCATTATCCTGCAGGGTGATACAACACAGGTGTAACACACCTCAAAGTTATCAGAGTGAAAGCAAGAGCAGGAAAACATCAGCCAGGCTCTTAGAGCTTAGTAGAAATAGAGGAAACAGCAAAGGTCAGTCAGGTTTATACAACAGGACAGCATCTGGACTAATTGCATGTCTTAGGTGTTATTTTTGTGTTTGAAACATTCTCACAGGAAAGAAATGCTATTTATGACCCCAATCAGAAAAGAAGCTGCCAGCCAAACCCAGCAATTAAAATTCGTTTTTTTTTTTTTTCCCTTGGTGAATATTTCCATCCCAGCACTTTACCTCATCCTCTTTATTACTCTGCTGCTCAGCCCAAAGTCACTGGTTTATTTCTTGCTGCTTGGAACGTGTGTGGATTAAAACCCAGCCCCTGTCCAGAGTGGAGGCAGATCTGTAGTTAAGAACATCCTCTAACAGATGGAGAGAGGAGTTTGACTGAGGCAGGGCTGGTCTTCACCAGGCAGCCCACAGAGGAAAAATCACTTTTGAGCATCATCACTGAGGGAGAGGATACTGCTGAGAAACACAGAGCAGAAAATAATTACCAACATTCCAGAGCAGCACCAGGGACTTGGCTTAATGGTGCTTGGAGAGGCAGATGAGTGTGCTGTGCATGCTTTGGGCACCAGGAAAAGAATAATCAGCATTTAACTGAGCTCATAAAACCCCATCTGAGCCAGGACTTTTCTGTTCCAGGCAAAAGAGGATGCAGCACAGACAGATTTAATAATATTAATTGATGTTTGTCTGCCTGTTCTTCATGCCCTCTGTAATATATGTATTTATGTTTGTGCACTTTGTCACACGGATTTTAATAACTGGGAAATCTGCCTTCACATCTTGCAGTAAGAGGGATATAACAGAACTAAGTCTAAAAAGGATTTTCAGAGTTAATGAGTACATTTGAGAGGGCCACAAATATAATTCACCTTGATATAACCAAGACTTCTCTGCTGTTAAAAATATAACTCTAAAACCAAAGAATGCATATTGATAGTGACAAAAAATTTGTATTTTTAGGATTCTTGCTGCAAAGTCACTTTTGAAGAGAGAGGAAGCATTCCTGATAACTAAAGGCAAGAATATTATTATAATTATCATAATTTATGGGTGCTACAAAAGGGATCTTCATCCCACAGTCACATTTACTCAGCAGAAAAGCCCCACAACCTTAATGAACCTCAATTAAAGCCCCATACTTTTAAGTGTGTTAATTAAATGTAATCCTGAATAACTGATGGCAGAAAAGAGGTGCAAGGGAGGTGAGGGGTGTTTGTTGTGCTCCTATTAAAAGTCAGAGTAAATAAAACCCTGTTTCAGTGAGCCATGCATCTCATCTGTGCTGCCAGGCACTATTTAGTCTGTTTAAAAGAAAATAAAATTCTGCAGGACAGAACAGGTTCTACTGCACAGGTGATGGCAAGGAATGTACTGCTGGCAGCATGACCCCGGTGTCATTCCATCCTTTGGAAATGAAATACACTTGGAAAGATGAGATTTTGTCCAAAACCAAAAAATGATTCACATGGAAACCTTTCATTTCAAAATCCCAGTGTGAACAAAAAATTACACATGAAAATGGGGCTCTGTCATAGCATTTAGCTGCTGGATGACTTCAGCTCACACAGTCTGAGAACTGGGGACCAGAAAAGCTCCTTGGGAAACTCAGTTTTTATTCTGTTTGAGCTGGACCAGTTCAGTTTTGCAAATACCTGTTCACACAAGTGTTTGAAACACTCAAACACAGCAATAAGCACAGAGTGAAGCCTAAAGTTTGTGTTAGGGGTAGATCATGTGTGACCTTGGCTTTTGGAAGAGAGGAAATCTAATCCAGATTCTTATTTCAGCAAAAATGTAGCCAACTTTTACAAATTGCAGGGAGATTCTTAAAAAGAAGGATTTACAGAAGATTTTCTTGCAAATTTTGCCTGTCAATAAAATGTTGGTTGGAAGATTCTTATTGAACACTCCATCAACAGAGGAGAAACCCTAAGTCAGAGGAGAAGTTGTTTATGATTTTATGATGAGTTTTGAGGAGGCAAGTAGCAGATAGGAGACTCTGGCACTTAAAACAATTTAACATAGGAAATGTGTCAGTTCAATTACTCTGGAAAAAGAGAATTTTAATTTAAAAGCATTGCTCAGTGGAGAGTCCAACTCTTCTCCCATTTATTCTGAGATGCACAGAAGTGGTTTCTTTTTTAACATTGGCTGGTGTATTGATTAATTTCTAAAATTCATGTTCCAGGCCTAACAAATTGCCTTAGTCTGTGGCATCCCAAAAACACAGCAAGTTTTCTCCAGCAGTTCATCACCCACGTTCTACCAGGAGAATTCCAGGCTCCTTCTATTTGCACTCAGGTTTTTCACCCAAGTGCCCAGAATAACAATGATGTTGATTAGGCATCAACCACTCCAAAGCAAACCTGGAGAGATGCAATTTAACTGAATGTGAATTGAGCACCTGGAATGTAAAACAAGAGGTGCATAAAAATAAAATAAAAAAAAAGCAAAATATTTTTATTTTCCAAAGGAATAGCTGGAAACTCACTGGAGGCAGAGAGCTCCCATCCATTCTGGGCTGGGGAGTGAAGGGGACACCAGATCCATTTTCAGAGCGTTTCCATCCCAGAGTGTGACAATGCACAGAGGAATCTCTGTGGCAAAATGCTCACATCCATTCTCTCTGCCGGGAGAAGGGAATGAAATGCAGAGGTGTCAGGTCATGTAAAAACAACCTCTCAGTGCTGTTGAACAACGTTCAGACAAAGAACATCCTATTAAAATGAGTCATCTGTCAGGTGTGTGTGAAAACACGCTGGGGCTGCGTTTTTCTCCTGCTGCATTTTCAAACACAAACCCAGCGCACAACAAAGAAAAAACAAAAGGAACGCTGGTGCAAGTTAGAGGTGAAAAAGCACCAAACTGGTTCTGCAGGAGCTGGGGTGATGTCAGCCACTACAGAGGAGCTGGAGGCAGAGCCAGGTCAGGTTTTGAGCAGATTTTGGGTGTCTGGTTTTGAGTAACACAACAGGAATATCAATAGGCCAAAAGAAATTTTATCTCGTTTATTGATAACACTTTGAAATCCCATGATGAACCCGGTGTTTACAGCAGGATCTTGATGAAGTTCTGATTTCAAATTAAAAATCAAAACACGGTGATTTTCAGGTGAGTCTGGGCTGTAATGATGCTTTTCCCTGAGGGAAATGACCCAGACAATCGCTGGGAAGGGGGAGAGCAGGAGCAGAGGGAATTGAAGATGTGCAGGGGATGGGAAATGGGAAAGTGAGGGGATTTTCCTGTCCTCCAAAACCTCACCAGAGTCATGTGCAGAGCTCACTGAAGTGAATTGCTTGTCAGGAGGCAGGCAGGGATCAAAGTGCCAGAAATCAGGTGACAAGCACAGGTGATTGAACCGTGGGAAGGTGATGGAATAAAATCATGGGGAGGAAGATGTGTAAAAGCCATGTGATCCCACATTTTGTTAAGGAGCTTATTGAGAACATGCACTTTCTCCCTGCTCCCTGTGCTCTTCCTACATCACAGCAGCTGAAAAGTCCAAGAGAGTCATAAAAAGCTCTCCATTCCATTCTGTATAGAAAAGGAAATTCATGTCAAACGCTGTGCAGGATGGAGGCTACAGCATAAGATGTGCCTTGTAGGATTTAAAGCTTAAGAATACCAAGGATGAACAGAGTGGAGCACCTTTAGAAAGTAAAAGGAAAGCAATTTCTTACAGTTCAAACTCTGTTTTAGGGATTTAATGAAGCAGGGAGGCTGAGCACTCACGCTGAGGATGCTTTAGGAGTGATGCTGCAGGGACACTAAAATGTTTATGCTACACATGTATAAAACTGTTCCCTAACTCCCTGGATCATAACCAATAATATCCAGCAACCATTAAGGCAGGTGGGCTTATTTCTGTCTTGCTTTTCCAATCAATCCTCCTTTATTTTCCTTGAATAAAGACAGACTCACCCAACTGCACAGTTTCACAAAATTGGGGTGATTCTTTATGGCAAGGGCACATTTTTCTGTCCAATTCATTGTCACTCAGGACTTACAGGGTCCTTTCTCTTGCCTTGGCAGAAATGATGTTTTAATCTTAATTTTAAATGCCACAGGAATGGTGGGAAAGGGGAACCTATGTGCTCAGGCTGTTCTTTAATACCAGCAATGAAAGTTCATATAAATATACAAAAACAGAACTCATGTGACTTGGACTGGAATAAATTGTGAGGGAAGGAAAGGGATTCCTCAGTTGCTCTTCAGTCTGCTGCTGAATTTCTTTTCTCTGAGTTGATCTAAATTAAAAAACTCAAGGCTGGTTTTCCTAAGCGTTCAGTAATTACTCTGAGAATGGATTTGGAAATTTTGGGTGTTAAAAGAACGAGGGTTTGGATTTGTCCCACCTGTGATTGATGGGAGACTCACAGAAATAGGAATTTAATCTAGATTTGTCATCTCAGTGCACATGACTGAATGCAATTTTACTGCTGTCACCTGAAAAGTTATGTAATGTTTCAACCTCACTAGAAAATGACAGTATTTATAAAATGCAATGGTATTTAATACTAGCCACAACTTTCTGAGAATATAATGCTAAAAATAAAGTTTCATCAGGCATTTTCATACAAAAACGGGTTATTGGCAGATTTAGAATAAAATTATTTTATTGGAAGTAAGAATTAAAATAATGCTGTACAGATTTATTTCTTTGAAAGACTTTAAAAAGTCTTTTTAAAAGAAACTTTTCCCTAAAGGAGGGGAGGTAACTGATAAGGAAATGGATAGCATTTGTTTTCTTTTATTATTATGCACAAGCTCTTTAACATAAATAATTTCAGATATTGTGAAAAACAAAGGGTTCTTCTCCAGCACTTTGTTCCATGCAGATTTTGGCTTCAATACAATGGAGTTAAAGAACCTGTGGAAAACATCAGGTAATTGAAAATCACTCAATTTTATCTTTGTTAAACGGTGGGGGGAGAAATCTGGATTAGTCTGTTTTTTTTAAGCTGAACACATTCAGGAAAGCTGACAAACATGATGAGTCTCACACTGAGTGTTCTACCTTTTGAAATAATGGTTCTGTTAAAGAGTCACAAAGCAGAGGAAATGGGAGGTGGGTGCAGATTTCAGCTCAGTAAAAAATGATCCCCCAAGCAAAGCTGTCTGATCAAGCTGACAAGAAAAGCCTCTAAGCAACAGTTCTGCTGATGCCACTGAAAGGTAATGGAAATAAAAATTAGAAATAAAGATTTTCCTCCTCACGCCACTAAAATGATGCAGAAGTGAACAGAAATTTTCTGTAAAGAAGATTCTTTAATGAAAACACCCCAACAAATGATATTCTGAGGGTCTGACTCCAAGTGTTTGTTAGGTACAGGCACAGAAATTTCAATAGACTGAAACTATTTAAAAATAAACTACATTCTATTCATAGGATCTCCTTTCCATGCTGGGCTTTATCTCTGGCTCCTTTTGTGACTTTCAGGGACTAAAGGAAATGCTGCTGGTTCTGAGCTATAATTACATTTTTCACACAGGCACTGTAGATGCACCTTTAAAAGATAAAATTTCCAACCAAAGAATTGGTGTTTGGGAATTCTTGTTTGTTCTTCTCCCCCCATTATTTCATATCTGACTCCACCTGAATGTGCTCATGGTGGGGAATTTCAAAGCCGGACTAAAAGGGCAGAAATAATTATTATATTTTTTTTTTTTTAGAGCTGAACAAGGTGTGGGTTCTGCCACCCAAACAACTGCAGGGCTGGGATGAAAGCTCAGTTTTGCTCTCCCTGCCCTGCCAGGGGTTTTTGGGATGACACACGGCCCATTTAGCTCATTCCATGCCTTGCTGGCTTTGTCAAAAGAGTTTGGGATGAGCTCAGTGAAAATGTCCAAACTCAGCAGCTGCAAACATCTCCCTAATCCCTGCAGACAAGGTTTGGAGCCCTGCAGAATCACTCCCATCTTTTTCTGATCTCTTTCTATGATCCTTTCCAAGATGTACCTGAGCACGTGATATTGGGGATGTCTGACGTGTTTTACTGGAATATTTCCATTACTTTTTGTTCCCAATTGTAATTTTGTACTGTTTGCTTGTCTTGTAATACTTTGAATTAAAGTGGCTTTAAAAAAAAGACAAAAGCTTTAAACTTTCAACTTTGATAGCTGTAAGTGGCCTGAACAGGCAACATTTGGTTTCTTGATTTGAATTTAGATTTTTTTACTGACAAAACCAAACCAACCAATCAATCAATCAAAACTCCAATATGTAGTAAAATATAAAATATCAGAAAGAACGACCTGAAAGAGGATCTGAGCTGCTGATCAACCATCACATCCCATTTTTTGTTTGGGTTTTTTTGTCATGATATTGTTAAAAATCCCCTCAGTTTCTTGAAATGAGATTCCCTTGCCTTACCCACATCTCAAGTGCTCAGAAATTATTCCAGTGTGTTCAGAGGACAATCATGGGACACTCATATTTAGATGTTTCACTAACAAAACCAAATCAATCAATCAATCAAAACTCCAATATGTAGTAAAACATAAAATATCAGAACTACCTGAAAGAGGATCTGAGCTGCTGATCAACCATCATATCCCATTCGTTGTTTGGGTTTTTTTGTTATAATAATTTTGTTAAAAATCCCCTCAGTTTATTGAAATGAGATTCCCTTGCCTTATCCACATCTCAAGTGCTCAGAAATTATTCCAGTGTGTTCAGAGGACAATCATGGGACCCTTCAGGATGGAAGGGACCCCTGGAAATGTCCCAGGAAAAGCTCAAAGCAGGGTCACCAAAAAAAACCAGGGCTGTTTCCTGCCAGCTTTCAAGCCCCACCAAAGCACAAACACCTCAAGAGGCTGCTCTTGCTATCAATTACTCTTTTGTGAGCAGGAAATATTTTCATTATTGCCATTTCAGTCTTCTTCTTGACTCTTCACCTGTTGTTACCTCTGCTCACCTCAGAGAAATGTTTGTCATTTCTGCAGCTCCCATTCCTGTTATTTCTGTAACTCCAGAGCTGAAAAGGTTGAAACCAGAGCTGTTTTTCCCAGCTCTGCTCTGCAGACTGAGCACAGCCAAACCTCTCATCCTCTCCTCCTCTCCTCACACCCCATGTGCTCCTGTCCCCTCATGGTTTTTGTGCCCTCCTGCTGAATTTGCCCTCTCTTGTCATGAAGGGATCTAAACCTGGCCTGGCCACTCAAAATGACGCCTTAAAAAAAGGAAAGAAACTCGGTTCTTGTACATTGCATCAAACAGTCTGAAATCTTTTAACACAATTTTGACAATATTTTCTTTCATTTCTACACCAGCAGTGCTTTTTGTTCATACAGCAAAGGATCTGGAGCTTTCATTTGGCATTTCAGGGTGGGAAGGGATAGAAAAATTGCTGTTCCTGAGATGCAGTTCAAGTTTTGGTGAACTCTGAATAAAAGCAAGCAGGAAGTGATAGGATTAGGGTTTTTGGCAGGGAACTTTCTGAAAGAGGGGGAAAAAAAATCCCAGCTGATGCACGAATATAAAAAATTTATATCCTTTGTTCTGTACATTAAGAATTTAAAGAGAAAAGTTCAGAAATCCAGAATAAAGATTTCTGCCATTTAACTTTGGTCAAGTGTCACCCCTGCAATCAGAGTGATTTGGTTTTTGTGACACAATTATTAATTGCATGGAACGAGTGCTGCTTTGGCCACCTCTGGAAAGCTTGGCCAGGCTGAGAGCCATAAATCTTTCAGTTCCTGTGTCAAATCCTGCCCTGATCACAACGCCTGGGGCCTGGGAGAGAAGATGAAGTGCAGCCCATGCCTTTGGAATTACTCTGCTCTCTCTGTCACGGGACTCAGCCCTGGCAGGAGGATGCTCTGGGATCCATAAATCAGGAGCTAACCTGGATGTGTCCTGCTTTGGGATGCTGGAATCTCTGTGGGAATGTGTTCTTTGTTGCTTCATTGAGCCTGTTCTCCCAGAAATGAAAATGCATGTGTTTGACACGCTCCTGAGTTCGCCTGGTTGATCAAAATAGATTTTTCTCAGCCTTTTTTTTCCTCACTCATCTTTTCATGGGCATCATTATCCATTACTTAAAATCATTCCGAAGCTTCGTTCCCAAACTTATTTGAATATGGCAAAGCAGTGTCCTTTTGGACATGTGATAAAAAATTAATAGGGCTTCAAATTCTTTAACACTTGGCTCCAGCTGCTGGATTTCTTCCTGTATTAAAATCACTTAAAATCTCTTTTCAGTTCTGTTCAGAAAGCAAATTATCCAGGAAGGGTAGATAAAGCAGAAGTGGCAGATCGAGTATTTCCTGGTGAGATGTGTGGATTTTAAAATATGCAGCTCTCAGAGGCAACGTATAAAAGATGCAAAATCTATTCTAATGAGATTCCAGAAAGGGCCATTCCCAGTCTGGAAATGTTTGGATGTGATGGGATGGAATGTGCAGCTTCAGATGGGAGCCTGACTCCTGTGAAATGAGGGAGGAGTTATCTGTGCAGGCCAGAACAAAATGAACCTGTTCCTGTCCACTCCATTTGTGCTGCAGCACGGGGAAAATGCCCTTTTTTAAAATGAAAATAAAACAAGAACAAGAAGTTGAGCCATGTTTTACTAAATATCCTCTGTTCTCCTTTCCAACTCATTGTGAGAGAAGGTAGGGCAGGGAAGAGCAATTCTGCTACCAATATTTTGGAGGCTGAAAGATGTTAATGGAATTTTTTCTGGCATTAGGCAAATAGTCTGACAGGACAATGAATCATTTTTAACATCTCTGCTCTCCCAGTGTAAGAGCAGAGCACTTCTGTGTTCTGCACATTTTAAAATTTCCACGAAGATAAATGATGTTCAAAGGGGAATGATTATTTAGCTCAGAATTGCACTGTCCTTTTCAGTAATAAATTATTTTCAAAATATTTGAAGTCTTTACATGCTGATAGGTACTATCCTGGTTTTGCCTCACATTTACCAACATATTACTGATATTCTATTAATTAATCCATCTTTTCTAGTTGTCTGAATCTAAGAAAAGCTCTTGAATATTACTTAGGACATTTCATGCTGTGAAGACAGCAAATTAAAGTAAATTAAAGAGGTACAAAAATCTATTTATGTCCCACAGTCCAGCAGAAAGAACCACGGCCCTGAATGAAGTCAGAATTTGAGAATACAAATGAGAGATTTCCTAAATGGGACACCTGGGGCAGCTGATGATGGGAGACCTGTTTGAAATATGAGTTGTATCTTGGGTCTTTGGGTTCTTTTTTGGGGTTTCTTTGGGTTTGGGGTTTTTTTGGGTTGCATGAGGGCATTTCAAGCATTGTTAAAGGAAATGTGAGAAAACAGCAAAGATTCTGCCAAAAAAGAGCAAACAGATTACATTTCTCAACCTTCCATCTGTCCTTTAGCACCAACTGGAGCTCAGAGGGATGTCAGACCCATAACTGAATTTGATTTTCTGGATCTCTCTGCTGGTGGGGCAGGAGCAGCCAGCTCTGTCCCTGGGTTGTTTCAGTGATGAGGTTTCAGTGCAGACCCCGTGAGAGGCTCCAAACCTCCCACATCAATTCCTGTCCCACTTGAGGCACAGCACTGCCAGCAATTTCCAGGAACACACTTGAAGTCACCTTGTGATTTGAAATGCTGTTTAATTTTAAATCACAGCATATAGTCAATATTAAACCAAAAACTATCTACTGTCTTTATATTACAACCAGCAGGAGAATCCCTCCTTTCCCAGCCTGCCCATCATCCTCTCTTTTCCCTTTTTTTTTGCCTTTGTACCTGCTTGGGAGGTGCTGCTGTGGCAAAAATTAACCCTCACTTGTTTGTTATTTTAAAAGACTGCAAACTGTAAAGAAATAAGAACACAATTACTGTGGGAGCTGAGTAAGAGGCAGCACTTAAAGGAGGAGGAGAAGCAAACATAACAAACCAAAAAATACCCTTTTTTCTGTTGTTGGATGAACCTCGAGGTGTCTGTGGCCAGAGTTTGCAGGGATTGAAGTGCCTTTTACAATTCCCAAACATGGTCCTGCTGTAAGCAATCAACACCTGGGCTGGGGGAAGCTCCTCCTTTTGGCCAAACCTGCAAGATTGATCACCTGCAGCAGAGCTGTTCTTTTTTAGAAACAATTCATCAGGGTTGCACAAACACTTTGGTGCCCACAGTCACACCAACACCTTTGGAGCCTCCCCTCTCCTCCCCATCACACCAATCTTGCTTTGGGCTTTCACAGCTTGGAAAGAATTCATCTGTGGAGGCAAACGAGGCAAGGACAGGGTGTGGGGACAACTCCTCAAACTCACAGAGGTTTTTTGGCATCTCCTCATAGGGAGCAGAAGGTCCCTGTGTGACCCAGGCCAGGCTTCTGCAGGGGCAGCTGGAGCTCCTTCCCGTGGAGTTGATGTTAATCCCAGGGAAAAGTGGGGAAGAGTCCTTTTATTGTCTTTATTCCCTTCTTATCCTCATGGTAGAACTTGCCCCACCCTTTTCCTTCTTGTCCCTTAGTTCCCAGAAGCTGGAGAAAGGAAAATTTGGGATTTCTGAGTTGGAGGGCAGAGGGGATGGATTTCTGCTGGGTGGCAGCAGGAAAGGGGGATCTGGATCCTAGAAAAGGATGGAGACCACAAAGGTGCCCAGAGAACAGGTTGGGAGAGATCCTGCAAAGTCCAGGAGGGGATAAAAGAATTTCTTCCACTGAAATGTGGGATCTTAGAAAACAGACTAACAGGATGGGCTGGGGAAGAGAGAAATACAGAACTCTAAACCAGTCTTGTGTCATCTTGTGGAGCTTCTCACATTTCCTTGAGCCTGACTGACCCTTATTTAACAGGAGCTCATTGTGATTCCTTTGTGCTTCTGGGTCCTGTCTTTCATCCTCCTTCCTGCCTGAAATTCCAGGGCTGTCCAATGCTCCTCATGCCTGGAATATCACTAAGTTCCTCTCACTCCTACAGTAACTGCTCATGTTCTCCAGTTGCCTTTGAATTTTGCATAATTGCAGAGCTTCCCCCAGCCCTTATTACACACCTGAGAGCTCTTTTATTGTGCAGGAACATTCTGTCATTCATTTCCAACCTCTGCTTCCTCTGCATTCCAGAAGAAATAAATAGAATGTGCAACAATTAAAATAACCAGGTCATGTGGCCTTTCCTGTTTTCCTGAAAGCATTTTTTTCATGGACTCAAAACTCACAAAACTCATTGAGAAATAGGAGCAAAATTATTTGTTAGCAGCAAAGCAGGGCAGGAGCCCCCTGCTCCACCACAGTGCAGCTGACCATGCTGCACCTTCTTCAGAAGAAAAAAATATAATCCATATTCTTGTTTACCAGATTTCCTTTGTGAGCCACGGAAATTACTGTAAATGAGTATGAAAATGACAACAGAGAAATTGGATGCTCTGAGCTGGGAGTTCAGAGGCAATTCCAGCTGCTCTTTTAACAAGAGGAGAATGTCAGATTTCTCACCGTGTGATTATACAGCCATTCCAGGCAGTTTTTATTTGTTCCTGCTTTAGAATTGTGTTTCTGAAGTTGATTTATGTCTGAAAATGGTTGCTGAGGTTCAGAAGACCAGTTCAAAAGAGAAAGTTCTTGTGGCTTGGGAAGCTTCAGTGCAGAATGTTTAATGGTTGATTATTGTGGATCATTAAACTCCTTTCTGGAGCAGTGTTCAACTGGTGCATGGGGGGGTGTTATTGGTCTGAAATAATTGAATGTGTATTGGAACCAGATGGGATGATTTCTTAAGGGATTTATTGATTACTTTTATCAGTGATACTTTAAAAAAAAATTTTTTAAAAAGTGCTCACAAGCAAAGTTTTTTTGTATTTATCCATTTCTACAGGAAGGAAAGGAATTCAAATGAGTCCTTTAACCACAGCAGAGCATTTCTGTGTCTTTATGGATGCTCTGTGTTATTGGAGTTCTCTGCTGACCTCCCTTTCAAATCTGAAACTTTGGGTTTACTGTGGCAATGAAAGAGATTATGATTTAATTACAACCTGTGAGACAGCATGGACTCTTCTGACACTGCATGACAATGAAACAATGATAATTTCATGGTAATTTTTGTTACAAACCTATGTTCACGCGATAACAGATCCTGCCACCTGCACCTTGAGATGAATCTCACTGCTGCTCAACACAACCCAGGCTGGGGAGAGGGATAAAATGGGAACACACTGAAATAACCCAGGGCAAAGCTGTGTTCATGTGCCAGCCACACAATTCAGGCTTTGTAATTACTCTGAGAAATAACTGATCAGGGTGAGAGGCTGTAATTCAGTGAGGGCTGGGAAGGAAGAGGGAATCCAGGGGTTCTCTTAGGCAGGGCTGCAGACCCAGGGCTTGGGCTGGTGTCGAGCTGCTGCCAACTGGAGCAGGTTTTACACTGGGGGAAAGCAGCTAAATCCTGCTGGGATGAGGGAATTAGGAGAATTAGTAAATGAGGAGAATATTCCCCTGATCTGCTGCAGATTGGCCATTTTGCTCTTACACTCCAATGTGAAAATCTCAGCAGGGCAAACTATTGCTAGCAGTCTGTTTTTATTTTTGATTCCTGCAGCAGGCAGCGAAGAAAACTCTGACAGCTTAATCAGGCAGTATTATGTAAATGTGGGGAAAATTACAGTAGTTGATGTTTGAAGAGGGTTGTCAGCACTGAAAGTGTTTATAATGTTTGATAAAGTTACGGCTTTTTTTTTTCCCAAACAAGTAAAAATAAAGCATGTATCACCACAATTTTCCATCCATTTCACTTTCAAATTCCCAGTGAAACTCGAATTCAACTGTGTCACTTTTGTCTGATCAGTGCAAGTTCCTGGCCAGTGTTTGGTGCTAGTGAGATATATTTATGTATTGATTTTGTTCAGTCTTTTCAACTGTTGAAATAAATAATGAGCACCTATCTGTTCACACAGAAATCCCAGGGTAACCAGGATCCCATCCTGGAATTCAGGATTGGTGATTTTCCCCTATTTCAATAGTCCCACTCCCTGCTGATTACAACTTCTGTTTAAGCAGCTCTGAAAAAGAATTACTCCATGGATCATTTAATTGAATTTCAACCTAGAAGTTTATCTAGTAAAATTCAGTGAACTTTGATTTTTCATTACTCCAAAATTGGGAGCTGCAAAGTAGCAGCATGTGTAATTTCACGTCACTCCCTGACTTGCAGGTGCATTTCCTTGATTTTCTTTTTGCTGTTCTGGGGTACCTGCATTGTTTTGAAATAGAAAATAAAACTTCTGAGGTAGCGTGCATAAAAAGAATTATTTCATGTTCTGTGCTGCTCTGGGTAGAATTCCTTTGGTGCTGTGCAATTGCTTTAGCCAACTTCCAGCTCTGTTGGTTGACATTTATCAACCAAAATAGATGCAGACAGTCAATTATTTGAATTATGTTCAAAGGTATTCTCATTTCTGTTTTATAAGAAGAGGAACTTGAATGGAGCAGAGTTTTTCCTGTGCCAGTTACAACTTTGCAGAGCTCCTGAGGGGAAGGAGCCATTCAAGTCAGGGGTTTGGGGTTTGGTTGTTTGGTTTTTTTGTAGTTTGTTTGGTTTGTTACATTGCTGTCAAAAATCAGGCGTTTTAGAGCATCAGATTATTTTAGGGGTAAAAAGTGCACTCAGTTCAGCCTTTCCATTTGAACAGAGCCCTGCAAAAAAAACCAAAATACAAAATAGTGATGCTGCTTTTGAGGGAGAGAAGAAAAATTCTGGGTTGAGATTACAAGGGGCTTTTTGTGGTTCCTGTTTAAAATTTCAATTAAAATCAGTACCTTGGACAGCAACCACTGCAGAGCGGGTGGAAGTTTTGTTTCCTGGAGTAACCAAAGTGTGTTCACTCCCATAGCTGAGCATTTCCTGCTGTCCTCAGGTAAAAAAATTTGGGATTGAGCAAATCAGGGAGATTTGCCTGTCCCTGTTTAAGAATGGGGGAATTGTGTGTCCTGTAAGGGTTTTGCTTTGCCAGAGAATTACAGGCATTCATGAGATAATTTTCATGTTGAGAACACATTCCCCACTCTTCTATAGTTGATAATTTGAATAAACCATCAAACAATTTTGCAGTTAAAAGTCTCCTTCCCTTCCAAGCTTCTTTTAATGTGTCTACAAGCTTGATTTACTGTAAGGTAATGGGATTTTTCTTCTAAATCACCAAGATATTTCCGCATGTTCGTAATTAAAGCAGTTGGGTTTTTTTCAATCTTTTGTGTTTGGTGGCTGGAAGTTGACCTGGCTATCTGTGCTTGGGAGAATAAAGGGAAATCTCTGAACACTGTGGTATCAAATATAATTTACAGCAGTAAAGAATTTTTAAGATGAAGATGAGAGAGGAGAAGAAAGAATCCTTAATAAAATTAAGGGTTTATCAAGACTTGTTCTTGGGCTGAAAATTATGTTTCTTAGACGTAGTTTGCGTGATATGAGGAGCTATCACTTACTGAAAATAATTCCTGGCTTCACAGTTCCCTACTTCTGCTCAAATTGACTTGTCAAATATTTGACATTCAGATTATTCTCCCTGTTTGAGTGCAACTGCAGAGACTGTTATGGAAAAATACAAGCATTCAGAAATTCTGGCTTTTCACTGGAATTTCATATTCACATTTTTATATTGATTTCTTAATGTTTTCAAAGCACAGAGTAAAGAAAAATAAAGTTAAACGAACATAGCTTCTGCTGGTGACCAACATAACTTGTTTAGAGGATGAAAATTGGTTTTCCAGATTATCAAAGGACAAAGTTGCAAAGCACCAGGTGCTCTTTAGTTTATTGCAAAATGCAGTTGATTGCTGCTCTGGCTGCTTTCCTGATTTTCACAGCCTTCATTAGAATCATCTAATAAATAACAAGCTGAATCAGCATTTTGATTAAGGAGATTGTTCTAATAATAAATTAATAGGCTTTTTCCTTTTGAGCAAAACAGCAGCCAGAGAGCTCTTAAAGCTTTTGTTTCTCTTTTTTTTTTTGTGAGCCTTCTCTTCCCAGGCAAGTTCTGGAGCACCCAAAATTCCTTCATTTGACTGCAGCAGGAGGATAAACTGCATTCCATGGCAGCTCTGCTATTTAATGGTGCCCTTAAGAACAGCTCAAGCTGGAAGCTTCCAGAAAAACTTCTGTAATGAGGAGAAGAGTGTGGGCTTATAAAATGAAGACCATTTATTTGAATGACAAAATCAAAAGCAGCAACTGAATCCCAGTTAAATCTCTGTTTGGAATGAACAGAGGTGCTCACTAGGACAGGGTGAAAGCATTGAGATGTTACTCCTTTGTTATTCTTAGTTGACCTCTTGGTATTTAAGAAGAATCTTAATAAAGCAGACTTTAAGAAAAATACTGCAATATATGAAGGATTTGGGGGACTGCTGTTAATGACCATTTCCACTCATTCTGTCATCATCCAGAAACTTTAACACGTTGCCCACAGTCCAGACCTAAGATTTCTGTTTTCTCTTCTCTTCTCTTTTCTCTTCTCTCCGAACCTCTCCTCTTTCTTTCTCTCTTTCTCTCTCTTTCTCTTTCTCTTTCTTTTTCTCTTTCTCTTTCTATCTCTTCCTGTTTTACATTTTCCTGTGTAACAGTGCTCCCAAATCTGACGTGTCACTGCTGTGGACCCCAGGCCAAGCACTTTGGGCTGCCTGAGGGATGTTCCTCTCTGCCCACTCCCAGCTCCTCTGCTGTCTCAGTTTTTTCCAGAGGGACTGCCCAGAGTGGTTTTTCTGCCAAACCCAATTGCTCCTTGTTTGGGATGGGGAGCAGGGTCGGGAGGTGCCACCCCAGCCCAGCTTTTCCTCCTGATTCTCCTTCCCCTGGGAAATAACTGAAGCTGTTTTGTTATCCTAACTTAAAAACAATCTATGAAATTAAAATGAACTGTCACCTAACAGAAATGCAAATGTAATCTGCCTCAGTCATTTCCCTGCCCTTGCTCATCAGCAGATACCCTTAAAGAGCTCTCTGCATACAAGATTGCCTTCTATTTATCTCTGTTTATCTCCTTATTCCATCTCCTGAGCGTGGTGATGCCTCCTGATTCTTTCCAGACCCTACCAGACTTACCTCAGTAATTTCAGATGATGCTCAATGACTTTCACCCCAAAAAAACTGCATTAAATATTTCTGACAGTCAGAGCAATGAGACATTGGGCAAAAAAAAAAAAAAACAACAAATTACTCCTCGGAAAAATAGACTCTAAAGATAGAATATAGAGATAATCTTATTTCAGCTTATTAATTATGCCTTGTAAGCAATGAATCAAATCACTTTGCTGTATAATACAATTACTGCTGTAATTTGTAGTCATTACAGTTTGCACTGAGGTATAATTGTGTAATTCATTTTCTGCAGGTTATTGACAGAGAAGGTCTTAACAACTCCAGCATGGAGAACTCGGGCTTTGCTACAGTTTAATTTGCAGATCATTAGCACAATAGACCTAATAGCTTGCTGTGTCTACCCATCAAGGAGTTATTTATGTTTGGATCAGGCACAAAGGAGAAAGATTAGGAAGAGATTCGAGGTAGAGGCTTTATTACCTGGTGCTTTGTTCCCCTTACAGTCTGGGGGTTCTGTTGCATCAGTCCTTAATTCTTTGGTCAGCTGCATTTTCCAGCAGCTTGTCTGGGGATGAAGTGGCTTTCCTACCTGCAGGCAATTATTCCAATTAACAAGGTAATATTTTGGCACGGTCTTCTGCATCTGATTAAGGTTCATTAAATCAATCGTGGTTTGATTGGAATAGATCTTGAAGTGTCAACTTTTCCATCTAAATGGGGCACAAGAAGTGCTGTTCCTGCTGACATCTGCCATGGGATAAAATAGAACAAAGAAGTCATGTTCCAGTTGTGGTTTTTCTTCTGGTTCTGCTAAAGGTAGATTCTGACTGCAGCAAAGGTGATTGGGCTCTTCGGAGGCAAATGTTCACTTCACTTGAAACTGAATTAAAATTTAATAAATGAATGATATCAGCTCCAAACACAGTCTCCCCATGTCCCCTGATCTATTCCCACAGCAATCAGAGAGGGTATTTTCCTTGTTTGCTGTGATGCACTAAGGTGTGTTACATCTCAGGAATTCTGGGTCTCTTTTTGCCAACGTAACCTTCATGTAAATCCCAACTCTGAGTGGCACAGACTGGTCCTGAAAGGACAAACAACTTCTCATGTATCCAAAAAAACCCTCATTTTTCCTGAAGAACAGCTACCTACAGGGGCTACATGGCACTTACATAAAATACTAATGCTTTACCCTTAGTAGGTAATAAATCACATTAATTTGACCACCTTAAGCCTGGAAGAGCACTCCAAACTGAGAGCTTTAACAAGAATTATTAAAGAAAGAGAAAAGAGAAGAGAAGAGAGAAGAGAGAAAAGAGAGAAGAGAGAAGAGAGAAGAGAGAAGAGAGAGGAGAGAAGAGAGAAGAGAGAAGAGAAGAGAAGAGAAGAGAAGAGAAGAGAAGAGAAGAGAAGAGAAGAGAAGAGAAGAGAAGAGAAGAGAAGAGAAGAGAAGAGAGAGAAGAGAAGAGAAGAGGAGACCTGGCTGCAAGATTTTCTCCAGATGCTGCTTCAGGATTCAGGGTGTCCTGGCAGCTTTTGTCACAGGTTTCTGATTGCCATTCTGGTGGCACTGGGGTCCCTGCCTGGCTGTAATGTGCCATTATTGCACCATTGCACTTTGCAAATAGAAGTGAAATATAGAGATAAAGGTGTCATAAAAAGAGACAATTTCAGACTCGTGGGTTCTTAAAAAGATGTTTTATTCCAGAGCCCACGAGGTCCGGTGGAT
>VZTZ01009949.1:43711-59866 GCA_013400955.1 Drymodes brunneopygia | reverse complement strand
AGAGGTGTTAACCCCTCTCACCAATCCCTGATTGTCTTAAGAAACATTTATAAATAAGAGAATAAAGAAGGGCAGTTCCCCTTTTTGGTTGGTCCTGCCTGGAGATTCAACTGCTGCTCTGAAACCTGTGTGTTTCTTCTGTTGCCAGCAGTGCAACAGAAGGGCTTGCTTTCTTCTCCTTTTCTTTTATATTTTATTTTATTTCTTTATCATTATTTATGGAAGCACAGGCATTTCTGTTTGCTGTGTGCAGGCACAGCTGCCAGCCACACCTTTGGGGAAGGGCTGAAGCTTTGAGGTGGAAGCTGGAAGGTGAAGGGCAAAGTCCCTCCCTGGATTGCAGCTGTTTTTCAGCCTCTGACACTGGACATGCACAGTGTAATAATAATTTGGAAGTTTTTAATTAAAAATAAATTACAGCAATTTTGCTGCTCTCCCTCTCTTTGGGAAAGTAGATAAACAGAGTACTCTTGTTTTTTTCTGGTCATAAATTGAAATGCTTCATAAAATCAACCCACTAGCAGAGCACTTAAAACTACAACAACAATGTCAATTTGATTTTAGTTTAATCTAATTCAGAGGGATAGAGCTCAAATCTTATATAACACAAATGGTGATCTGTATTTCTAGCTTTTGGGGAACTTATACCAAGAGTTTGGAGCAGTTTAAAGCTTTAAACTGAGAATGATGTCAACCCAAGGATTGGTCAATATTGGGACAAAAGCTGATTTTTGAGCCTTCAGCAGATCTGGAACAGCTTTCATGAGCTGACCTCCAGTTTTTTTATTTCTGAGCTATAAAGATGTGAGTGCCATGGAGATGTCAGTGTACAAAGTTCTTCCCTCCACAAAAGCACAGCACGTTAAAATTGCAAGTGATAGAAGAGGCTTTTTTGTCATGTAGCAGGAAACATTCTGAGTGACTCCAGCATGGTTTTCCTCTTGTCAACAAGTTAATTTGAAGAAAAATAGCTGTGCTTCCAAAATAATAGTGTCTCCTGTCATAGAAGTGCTGAACACTTGGTTCTGCTACAAGGATTTTTATTAGAGAGAAGCAAGACTAATTTACAAACATCAAGAAGCAGAATGTGATAAACCTGGCTGTGCTTGGATGTTTAGAGAATCTGCACTGTCAGTTTAGCTACAAATGTGCTGTGGCAGTCAGGAACACTTGCCAAAGCTCACTTTGTATTCTAAAAGGATTCCTTTTGTTTTCCTGAGATGGACGAAGGTTATAAAGCCTGACCTGATGCCGTGGATGTCTCCATCATCTGGGTATTCAAAAAATAGAAGTTGAGGTCCATAAAGTCCCTTGCAGCTGTTCAGTTACATCAATTAGAAATGTACACTTGAATTTCTTTCGTGTGTTATTTTCGTCTGAGACTACAAGAGAGGTGGAGGGAAAGAATGAGGCAGCAGGAAGGGATTTGAAAGGCTTTTAAGCTCATCCTAAAAAGAAATATATGGCATCTATCCATCAGTCAGATTGCCTGTGTGTGTTGCCTTTCACTGCTTCATTCACTATTTTGCACTGATCCAAAATATTATAAATTCATAATTGCCCACAGCATGGCTGGAGAGCTACCTGAGTTCTGATAATGGCAATTTCACAAACTTCCACAACTCTGTCAGCACAGCTTCCAGTTATTTGCCTCGCTTTGTATTCTGATGAATTCTGGAAATAGCTAAAAAAACCAACAGTGTGTGCTCCTGGGTCTGGTTTTGTATGGACTTTATTCCTCTTTTCTCCTAAAAAGAAACCCATCCTCATGGCCTCCCTGCCACCTTCAGGAACACAAGCTGTTACATCTCTCTCTCCTGGGTATTTTTCAGAATCTCCACGTGGATATTTTTATCATTGTTCACCTCATAATATCCCAAGACACCTCTTGGGGGATTCCCTGCGAACCCTCAGTCCTTGTGCTGCAAACACTAAATGGCACTTAAGGCTCAAAGCTGCTTTAATTTGTTCCTTCAGCAGCAAATCAGAGGCTGGGTTTTTAAATTTAAATAAATTTAAGGACACCTTCCTGTACCCAGCCAAAGCTGGAGCCCTGCAAACTGTGCTGCATGCAAATGAGAGGCAGCTCTGTAATTGGGAGGCTGAGCACAGGGTAATTAGGGCCCCTGAATTGGGTGGCATGTTTATTTGAACACATAGGTGCCCCAGCTACAAATCAGCACTAAATTATACAAGTCAAGGCCTCTTTGACTTGAAACAGCTGCTAAAGGCAGGAATCAAACACACAGAGACACCTGACAGATCCTGAGTGCTGCCAAGCTGCACTGGGAGCTTTCAAACACCACCAATATTGCTGCTGTGGCTTTTATCAGTGTACAGGCATCATGTGATTCCCTCTGAAAATAAAGATATCTAAGGGAGATGAAATCAGAGCAAAATCTCTATCTGATTGTATTATTTGGCTGTTGCCTCAGAGAACAGCTCATTGCTGCAGTGCTCTAACGAGCCACCCTGGCTGCGTTGCTAATGAAACAATTCTGCTCTCTGCAGCCCCAGACAGCATTTCTGCACTGACACACAAAGGCACAGCCCCTTCCTTCTGATTCCACGGGAAAAGCTGGAGAGAGGGCAGAATTCCCAACTAAGCATGTCCAGAACAAAGCTGCTGGGACTGAATGATGGGAAGGGGAAAGGGAAGGGAAAAGGGAAGGGAAAGGGAAAGGGAAGGGAGAAGGGANNGGGAAGGGAAAGGATTTTCCAGTTAGCACAGAAGGAAGCTCCACCTGAGACTGGTAACGTGGGGCTGTTTCAGGGTCAGGGATCTTGGGCCTCGCTGGTGCTTCCCTGTGCATTCAGTGGGAAAGAGAATCATTAACACTGCAAATAAAACTGCTGTGAGGTGGCTGAGGCAGTGGGAGAGGTGAGGGTAAAACTGGCACTGGAGTCAGGATCCCAGAATGGTTTGGGTTGGGAGGGATCCTAAAGCTCATCCCATCCCATCCCATCCCCACACCTTCCCCCACCCCAGGTGCTCCCNGCCCAGGTGCCCCCAGCCCCATCCAGGCTGGCCCTGGACATTTCAGAGCTCTTTGGGAAACCTGTGCCAGAGCATCACCAGCCTCATAGGGGAGAATTTTTCCCAATATCTCCTTCAGGGTGCTCCCAGCCCCATCCAGCCTGACCTTGGACACTTCAGAGTTCTTTGGGAAACCTGTGCCAGGGCATCACCACCCTCACAGGGGAGATTTTTTCCCAATATCTCCTTCAAACCCCCTCTGTGTCAGTCTGAAGCCATTCCCCCTTGTCCTGGCACCACGTGCCCTTGTGAGAAGTTTCTTGATGAAAGGTATCTATGCAAAAATAATTCAGTTTTTCTCCTCGCTTTCTCAGTTTCTGCTAAGCTGAGTTTTTCTGAGGGAGAAGACAGGAATAGCCATTAAATCAGACCTGAGCTCTTCCTTCCCTCACCCCTTAATGAATGCCATAAAACCCAGCCTGCTGGGCCTCTCATTATCAGCTAATCAGGCTGGACCTAAAATAACTTCGTCTCTGAAGTTTTATCAGAAGCTGACCTTTCCTTAAAACCTTTTAATAAATTGTCACTTTCTTAGGAAACTAAATCTTGGGAAAAGATCTGGCCAAGCCTTTGCCTTTGGACTTTTACTTTAGACATAATCACAAAATTGTGCATATATGATCACTGTCTCACAGCACGATTGATCTGCCAGCATTTCTGTGAAAATTTGGTTTTATTTTCAGCCATAGCCTTTTTTTTTATGATCTTTCTGTGGATAAATGGGAAGAACACAGAAAAGAAAGTTCAGGGGTCAAGACAAAGACAAGGAGATCTCACCCAGTGCAGCAGCTCAGCCTTCTGCTCATGGCTAGAGTTTCTAGAGAATTGTTATTTTAACCTGACAAAGGCACAGTTACAGTTTTATCAGTCTTTGTTATCAGCTTGTCAGCCACCCAATAAATACATCCCATCATCTCAGTGGGAGTTTCAGTCATTTAGATGGTAATTCCTGTTTCACAGGTATGTTCCACACCAGCTGCCAAATATAATCATCTCTAGTATTACTGGGGATGGGTTTTAACACTTTTCATGTCCCTGCACTTGTGTGTGGTTTTATTATGTAAGAAGTATCTGAAATTAAATGTAAATATGTCCCATCTATGCAGGACATCTTCCTCTCAAAACCTGAAAACATTGCTGCACTTTCTGAGATGTGACAGCAGGAGAAAGTAACAAAAAATACATCTCAAATCCAATTAAAAAGCTCCTGAGCAGTCTGACTAAAAAACACTGAATGTTTTTTATCCTGGTCTGTTTGTGAAGTGTCCAATGATCCTGGTGGTGTGATTTAGAGAGGAATTAGAAAACAGAATGAAATACAGATCTGCCACTTGTTTCCAGTATGGTCCTTTTTGGAGCAGAATAAAAACCTTCTCTGTGACTTATTCATGCATGATGCCCTCTCAGTTTTTGGTTGTTTTTTTGGGTAAAGGTAGGAGGGACAATGGGAGAAAGCCTCACAGAGCCAAAGCTTTCTTTAATTATGCCCTGATAAAAGAAAATGTATGTTTCTAGTAAAAGGTCTGTTAATATCTGCTGTGATAAAATAGCTTTGTATTTGCAATAATAAAAGCTCTCATTTCCCTTCCTCAACAATGCTTGTTACAACTTTGCTGCCTTCTGAGCCAGAAGAAGCACAAAATGCAGAGAAGGCAGTAAGAAAAGAGATGCAGAATGATGAATTGCATTCAGCACCAAAAATATGTAAGGAAAAAGAGTCAGGATGGCTGTTAGAGAAATCATAGCAGGGAAGATAAGAAAGCTCCCAGAACATCAGTCACTCTCATTCTGCATGTTTGCTGGCAATAAACAGAACACTTCCCTTTGTGTGGGGCACAAAGGCAGGATCTGAAATAAAATCAAAGAACAGGAGAGCACTAGATAAAATAATTCAGCTAAAAAAAAAAAAATCAGCTAAAAATTTTCAGCTAAAAAAAATTCAGCTAAAAAAAAAATTCAGCTAAAATAAAATAGACTCCAGTGCTGCCATTTGCAGGATCCTGGAGTGCCTGCAGCAGCTTTTTCCTCAATGGCAATGGCAGAATGAAGCTTCCTGAAAGTCTTTGTGTTCATTCCCACAGTGTTCAGGTGATGTTGTGGCCTGGCCGTAGCAGGCAAAGCTCCTGCAAGGCTGTGGTTAAACCAAAAGGCTGCAAGCAATTCAATAAATTGCTCCTTCCTGCACTCCCAGGCATGTTCACACACCCTTCACTGGAGTAAGAAATGCAGAGTCCCAAGGTCTGCCAGCAGTCAGCAGTTTGCTTCTGCAGTGGGCTAAAAAAAGGAGTATTTCAAAATGAATCTCTAACCTGTGGAATGCTGCAGCCTCTGCTCAGCCTTCACTGCTCCTTTAAATGAAAAATGATGCAAAACTCATCATCATCATCTCAGCATTTAGGAACTCTTCCTGCTGGAACCAAACCTCTCCCAGGATGGCTGTGGCTGCCTGGGTGGCAGCAAGAGTTTGTCACGAGGGTCCTTGCAATGACATTTCCAGGTGGATCAGGTGAGGTTTCCCAAAGCCCTGCTCTGCAAAGCTGGGCTCCAGCCATGATCCATGATCCCAGATCCCTGGGAAGGCAAACACAGAGCTGTGAATGCCCTCCCTTCTCCTTGCTCTGAACTGTCACTGCTGAGCACCATGCCATGGGCTGGGACATCCCTCTGGCCAGCTGGGGTCACCTGGGGCACATCTGATTTTTTTGGTTACTCCCAGTCTTGACAGAATTTACAAGTCCACAGTTTAATAAATAAATAAATAAATAAATAAAAAAGTCTTGATAAACAATATTCATTTTAAATTGCTTGATCTAAGCCTGATATTTAAACTAAGCAGCTTTGAGCAATTATCTCAGATTTTAAAGAGAAGCAGAATCACTGTACAGGAGTTCAACCTGTAGCTAAGGGGGGAGAAGGGGAGTCAGCAGTACCTGCAACTATTACCAAAAAATTTTCAACTGCCAAATTCGTAACACTTTGGGTCTGAAGTCCTCTGAAGGACAAAGCACAGCCCCGATTAATTTCCATCTTAAAAGTTCCATCTCCAAAGTCTGCCTTTTTCTTTGATGTGTGAAAGCTGAGGTGCACCCAGAATGAGCAGTTACCTGTGGAAACATGGCAATTAGTTCTGCATGAAAGCAATCAAGTCAGATTCAAGAAGAGGAACAAGCTCTTCTGTCTCACACACTGTCCCACAAGACCCTCCTTCCAAAAGGATGATCAAGAATACTGGGAAATATTTAACAGCAAAGGAATATTTTATGTGAAACATAAAAGAGTGGTCCTCAAACCACTCAATTTTTGGTCTAAAGGGTTAAAAAAACCAAACAGCAGAACAAAACTTTAAAGTGTGAGGTCTGGGAAAAATGGAAATGAGCTGGAATTTGTATTCTGAAGAAGAACTGAAGTAGAGCAAGAGAAGGAAACAGCTGCTTCAGGAATACAAACGCTAAATTTATGAATGTGAGAGAGGACAGTGTGATTAAGCTGTTTAATGTTCTGTGTAGAGCATCAGAACTGTTGGATTGGGAGATTTAACCAGGAAAGCAAAAAACCCAAAGAGTCCAGGCTGGACCAAGTTCATCAGTGGGTTACCTTCCCATTCTTTTTGATTATTTATTAATTATTTATTGTCCCGCTCATGCTTGAACCTGGAAAAACTGCATTGCAATAGAGAGAGGCCTCAAAAGTCCCAGTGCCAGTCCCAAGTGACATTAAAGTGACCCTTGGCCCGAGCCAAGCCAACAAGGTTTGCTCACCACAACAGCTGCCACAGCATTGAATTATTTTACTGCATCTTCTACGTCTCTAAATGGCTTCCTCAGAAAGCAACAAAGGGGAGAAATCCTGAGCTTTACACAGGAGGGAAAACACAGATTTTATTCCAGGAGTGAAACAAATGTCACCAGAGAGCTCCAGTAACAGGGCTATAAGGGCTGTAAGGCTCATCTTTTTAGGATGAGCTTAGAACCCATAAGCTTGCCATCAAATTTTAGCATCACTTTCTCATTCTTCTTCTTTGCTTTCCATCTCAGATTTGGTTGTTTTAACCACCCTCCAAATAGCAAAAATGTTACCCTGCACATAATAATATATAGGCTAACATAATATTGTCTATTATTTGTATCTATTGTCTGCTATTTACCCTCGAACCAGCTGCAGTGGGTAAAGGAAGAAGGGGAATTTTGCTATTCTGATAATCTATTGCTGTTCTGGTTATCCTGAGAGATTTTGCAAGTCTGTACCAGTGGCAGAATTAGGAACACTTCCTAATTCAGACACAGAATGCTGAAGGCTCCTGAAGCATTTCATCCCTATAAACACGTGTATGTTTATAAACACACACCCCACCTGGCAGCACTGCACCAGAAACAAACACAGATGAGCTTTAACTCCTGCTCAAGAACGATTCCTGCTCTCACAGCCACCACACACTCCTGCAATCAATCAGGGGGAAATCTGGATCAGTGACTATGGAGAGGGACCCGTGTTTGCCTGGAGGGATGAATCACTGAGGGGTGGCAGAGTGCTGATGACACGAGCCAATAACTGCTGCTCTCAGGAGAAAACCGTGCAGAGCAAATGTCATTTCTGTGCAGGGACTGAATGAGCACAGCTCTGCTCCCTGGGACCCTCCCTGCACGCTGAAGGATCCAGCTCAGTGGCAGCACTGCCTTTACACACACTCCAGTGAGAGCAGGAGAGCCTGGATGCTCCTGCCTTGAGGACAGAGCAACCTTGGAAGTGTTGCCCTGATTTTTTAGAGTGCTGTGTTTATAGTTGGTAGCAAAGGCTCTCACAGATTTTGTGTAAACAATCCATGTTTCTATAACCGGCCAAGGATTGTTTTGTACTTTGGATGTTGTTTTTCATTCTTCTTTCTGGGCTGGAGAATGGGATGGGCTGTGTTTCTCACCTATGGAATTTGAGAGGTGGTGACCTCCTTGTCCAATCCATAACTGTCTGTAAAAAGGTATAAATATAAGAATAAAGAGAGGCTGGGGCTCTTTTTGCTCTCTGCCCGGCCTTGGTGGCTGAGCTCCTGAATTGCCTGATTGTTTCATGTCTGACAGAGCAACACTGAAGTCACCCCAAATGGAACCAAGCCTGAGGAGAGCTCATAAAACCTCTCTGCAATCCAACCTGGCAGCAGAGTGCAGCTTTCCTGGGGAATGGACAAAGTGCTCAGCACTGAGGGGATNCCAGGGCCCTTCAATAAAAGCACCTTCAAATAATCATTCTGTGATTCTGTGTTTCCATGCAAACAAGATGAGCTCGCAGGCAGCACAAATCCACTTCTTCCACAGTCCCACAAAAAGATCCATGGGAATCCTTTGTCAGTGCAGTTATGGAAGTTCTTGGCTCCTTCCACCCTCAGCAGAGAGTCACCAACACAAACCACCATCCTCTATTGGCTGTAGGCAAAAATCTAAAATTAAAACCAATTTTTGTGCCTGTTTGCTGAAATAATCAGTTTTATTCTCGTTTACAATTACTCCAGAACATAAAAGGAACTGCTGGATACATTATCAGTTACACATTGCTTGCCAGTCTCAGCTATTTATGACGCTAAATTATACAGCCCAAGCACAAAAGTTCCCAAAAATCAGGGGATTTATAAACTGGGAAAGCAGAAGAGGCAGGAGGGATATGCTTTAGAAGCAATGGTCAGCCTCCTTTAAAAGGATAATTCCATGTGCTATTCAACAGGTAAATAATCAATGAATTTCATCCATTTGACTATAATTTAGGAGACACTGTCCTGTGACAGCTTCTGTCAAGCACACAATTATTTTTTTGGTCTGATTGTGGTTTTTTTGTAGGATGAGTCCTAATTTCTCAGACAAAATTGCAAAAAACCATTTTGCACATTTTCATTTGGATTGCAAACGAAGCCAGGTGCTTTTACACCACGTCCTACTTCTTCCTAATGTACAAACTCCCTCTCTAACTACTTAAGATTTTAATTTAAAAGCTAACCCTCTGAAATTAATATTAATTAATTGTATTTCCCCACCCCCTTCCCATGCTCTCAGCCCCAGGTTTTCAGCTGGAGTGGCCTCCAGCTCCACTGCAGGCTGGAGAACAAACCTGGGCCAGATCACTGAAGAACTCTGGTGCTGCTCAGCCACTCAGAACTGCTCCATCTGTGTGTCCATCCATCCATCCCAAAATCCAGCTGCTCTCAGAATGCCTCACCCACCTCACCTGATGGATCCACATCCCAAATCTGCTCCCACCAAAACCTGCCCTGCCAGCAAAGGCAGCCACCGACCTGCCTGGAGCCCTCAGGTGTTTGTTTACCTGGCCAGGTGCAGGGCTGGCTTCACAAATCAACTTTTGGTGCTGCCAGAGATGAAGGGAGACCTGCAGAGGGGGTTTGTAATGAGAGAATGAAATCCCTCACTAGGAGCATTCCAGCAAAAATGAATAGAAGGCAAACATTTCACCCAGGAAGGAGAATTGCTCAGATTCCACCAGACTGACAAGGTTTCTGTTCACATCCCCAGATCCTTTGGTTTTCCACTGATAGGCATTTAGGCAACTCAATTATTTTATTACTGAAATTAGATAATGAGATAATGATACAAACTTCCTTTCTGAGCTCGTACATGCTCCACTGACACAGGCTGCAGAAATATTCCTGCCAAGAATTTGATTATTAAATGTGAACTTGCTTCAGCAGAGATGCAGAAATGCCCTTGCTTCTTTGTCTCACATCTGTGCAGCTTTTTTAGTTCAACACAAAGTTCAAAACATGGGATGTGAATCAGCAGCTAATAATTTTCCAAAATATTTGGCCAGTAAATATTACCTTAGAAGAAATATTCTCTTTTAACAAGGGATTTTGTTAAAAAAGCTTCACTTTTATTTTCATTGACATGCTTTGCTGTGCATAGCCAGTCAGTTTTTAATGAAAGATAGCAACAATGCACTTAAAAGTCACATAAACAATGGATTATGTTTAATGAACAACACTCGGACAAGGTACCAATGTATTTTAGTAGCTAAATTTCCACATTCCATCTCTTAAATACCAAAGTTGCTGCCTTGAGCAGCTATTCACTGCTGGGACATCTGCAGGAGCTGAAGCTGCTGCCTCCCAGCTGTTTGTTACCATTTCTCTTTTGCCAAAAATTGCCAGTCCCACAGAATGGGATGGTGCTGAGCCAGCAGAATGCAGGACTCCAGGATTTCCTCATCTGTCTCAGCCAAGTTCACTCCACTCCAATGGCCATGCATTTTGGTGAATCTAAAGGGATGGAAGGATTTCTTCTAAAGGTTAAATGTTCAGTGTCACGTGCATTTTGTAACATGGTAAAAATAAATTTAATTCCCAAAAGAACTGCTCCAACGCTGTGCCCTGTCCATGGGCTGCAGCTGCTCACAAACTGCTCCAGTGTGGGTTTCCCATGGGGACACAGCTTTTCTCAGGAATCCCCTGCTTGGGGTGGGCTCCCCCAGGGGCTGCAGGTGGATCCCAGCTGTCTCTGCAGGGCTGCACCTGGGGCACCTCTGCTCTGGAGCAGCTCCTGCCCCTCATCCTACCCTGCCCTGGGGTCTGCAGGGTTGTTTCTCCCACATTCTCACCCCTCTCTTTTCCAGCTGCAGCTGCTCCTGTGCAGGAACTCTGTCCCACATCAGCCCAGATGTGCTGTCACTGTCACTGCCAGGCTCAGCCACTCCCAGCAGCAGCTCCACGCTGGAGCCTTGACCCTGCTGGGCATGGGGGAACCTTCCAGCACCCCTGGATCCCCCTCAGCACCAAAACCTGGCCCTGCAACAGGACAGAGGGGACCAAACAGCCACAGCAGCACCAATCCAAGAGCTGCCAGAACCAGGGAGGGGTCAGAGCTGTGCCACACTCAGTCCCCACCCTCTGGAAGCCTCAGGCCAGAGGCACAAGATTTGTCCCCTGCAGAAGGTTTGGATGTCTCTGCATCATGCAAATGCACTCTCGTTCTGATACAGCAATAATCCCCAATTACAGCCTCAGCTGCAGGAATAGGCTGTTAAAATCATGAGAAGTGAAAAAAAAAGACCTCCTATTGAGAGAATATCCTTGATAAAGCAGCAGTGTCCCGGGTGTCAGTGAGGCCTGGGGAGATACAGGTTTTTAAATGTAAGACAGAACTGTTGGTTTTAGTCTTACAGGTGGATTCATCCATAAATGCTGACCCTGACATATAATTTTCAATAAAAGCTGTGCCTTTTCTATCTAATTCCCATCTTTCAGCTGAGACATTAGCATTTCTTATTCAACGTTCTTCCCCTCTCAAGCGTTACCTCAGATTAATTGGCACTGTATAAAATAAGTTCCTGGGTGCACAATGGTAACCATGGTAGCCTTCATCCTATCTTCACAATGCATATGCAATTCAGTGCTCAGGAAAACATAATTAGCACGTAGCATAATACATTCCCTCCAAACACATCCCCGTGCTGTGGAACACACTAAATCAAAGCAAATGATGCCCACAGCCCAACCGGGCTCCCATCGCCGAGCAGTTGCATTACAAATGGATAAACTCCTGAACAGTTGTGCTGCAGCATCCCCAACTTGCAGTCTCCTCTCTCCGTGTGCCTTTGCCGTGTGGCCAAAGGGTGGCAATGTTCTCCTGGCTATCAGCGGAGTTGTGTCCCTGCAGGAACGCGAGCAGCTCTTCCCAGCCAAGCCAGAGCGCTGCGCATCATTAACTGGAGAGCAAACCGGCTCCCAGTACATCGGCGATGACCCCTCGGCTGCAGGGACACAAATTAAAAAACACGGGTTGGGTTGGGATCCAACGAGCCGTGTGAAAGTACATCCACGTGGAGCTCCTTATGGGGGGAATTAAAAAGCATATGCAGCTTGAAAAGCGAGTTCTCTGCTCCTTATCGCACACAATCCTGGGGTTTTTTTTGTACAGGACAATCTCAGCTCTGCAGGCAGGGAGAGGTTTCACCAGCCTGACTGCCCAGGGAGTGCCACCCAACCCCCTGAGATTCCTACAGCAGCTGATTGAACTCCTGTGAGAACACCTCCCTAATTCCCTTGGGGTTTGCCAGTCGTGAGGATTGAAATAATCTGGAACAAACATCTGCAGTGAGGCTGTTACAGCACAGCCACCCCGAGGGGCAGTGACACTGCAGCAGTGACACAGGACAGGGGGCAGCTGGCACTGCTCTGGTTAGGGCAGTGACACTGCAGCAATGACACAGGACAGGGGGCAGCTGGCACTGCTCTGGTTAGGGCAGTGACACTGCAGCAATGACACAGGACAGGGGGCAGCTGGCACTGCTCTGGTTAGGGCAGTGACACTGCAGCAATGACACAGGACAGGGGGCAGCTGGCACTGCTCTGGTTAGGGCAGTGACACTGCAGCAATGACACAGGACAGGGGGCAGCTGGCACTGCTCTGGTTAGGGCAGTGACACTGCAGCAATGACACAGGACAGGGGGCAGCTGGCACTGCTCTGGTTAGGGCAGTGACACTGCAGCAATGACACAGGACAGGGGGCAGCTGGCACTGCTCTGGTTAGGGCAGTGACACTGCAGCAATGACACAGGACAGGGGGCAGCTGGCACTGCTCTGGTTAGGGCAGTGACACTGCAGCAATGACACAGGACAGGGGGCAGCTGGCACTGCTCTGGTTAGGGCAGTGACACTGCAGCAATGACACAGGACAGGGGGCAGCTGGCACTGCTCTGGTTAGGGCAGTGACACTGCAGCAATGACACAGGACAGGGGGCAGCTGGCACTGCTCTGGTTAGGGCAGTGACACTGCAGCAATGACACAGGACAGGGGGCAGCTGGCACTGCTCTGGTTAGGGCAGTGACACTGCAGCAATGACACAGGACAGGGGGCAGCTGGCACTGCTCTGGTTAGGGCAGTGACACTGCAGCAATGACACAGGACAGGGGGCAGCTGGCACTGCTCTAATTAGTGCTCATCAACAATTACTGCATTTAATGGCACAAACTGGGAATCATCACATGGAGGAATAAAGTCCTGTCCCTGTGCTGGACAGGGGCCTGGGATTACCAAACACACAGTGTCCCACACCCAAATATTCAGACATTTCCATAAGACTCTAAAATTAGAGAAATGATGTTTTTTCCTGGTGTTTCACAGGAGAAAAGTTACAGTAAGAAACCTAGAGGGGAAAAAAAATAATCCATTTTCAAATGCCACCAACTCTTAAGTGTTAAATTACTATTGGCTACGAAAAGCAAAATGAGAACCATTTCTACAAAAAATAGGAATAACAAGAGTAAGGAGATGTCCAAACCAAACCTGCCCAGATAGTTGGTACTTAGCAAACATGAAAGTAATTGAATTCTTCATCTGAATACATATTGGGTTTGTTGACTGAGGTGTTCCAAAGGCTGCTTTCATTAAGTCTGGGCTATCAGTGTGGCAGATGAAATGCAGATATTCACTGCACCTGTGGTAAGAATTTCAGACCCCAAATCAACTTGGCAAATATGATATGAAGTACTTGTCTGGCAGTTAACTCAGCCCAGAATTATTGGCAATTTTGATATTTAAAATATCAATTATTTACAATGTCGTTGTCCCCTGTACGTGTGCATGACAGGAAACACTTTCCAAACCAGAATAAAAACCTCTGAAACGGCACTAATATTTTTAAATGCTTTTGATAATACTATTTGACCTTTCTTTTATATCAATGAGATGCTATGGACACTTTTTCTCCTGGCAGATCCTTGTGCCCTGAGCAGGGCTGTTCTCAGGCCATTTCCACTCCCACACTGCCACCCCTCCAGGTGACATCCCCATGTCCCACTCCAGGACAACACATCAGAGCTCCACTGCAGACATTAATGGCATCATGAGCATAAAATCCCAGCCACCCACATGCTAATGATGCATGTGCATCTGATTCCACACATCTTGACTTTCAGATGTGTCAGGGAAGGGAAATAAACGTTTCTGTCAAGTACCAGTGCTACAAAACAACTTCTCAGGTACCAAAGTAATGGATTTCAGTTACACAGAACCACGGAAATGCCCTCTGTTAATACTCTAACGCTCAAGCAGAAACATCACACTTTCTTTTTATGGCCATCATAAAATTTATTTGGCAAAAAAATGGGGACAACTGGTAAAATGGCAGCATTTTATGTGCAAAAAGCATGCTGGTGCAGGAACAGCCATTTATCTTCGTGCAGGTGATGGCATTTGTTTAGTGCAATTACATTGGCTAATCTATCATCAAATAAGTGTCACAGGACACCAACTTTACATTTTTCTGGAGGTACAGCATTTCTTTACGTGTTTTGTCATTTAGTCTCATCATGTCAGCAATTTTAAAATGCTTTAAAGTGGCTCTAATGATTGCTGGACTCGCTGTGTGTATGACCAGCTCTCCTGGGACACAGGAGAAATGTTAATTAGTGAGCACAGAAAAGAACCCAACAAAATGAACCAAGTTTCAGGTAGCAGGAAGATCACAAATCTTACCTGCCATCCATTTCATGTTCTGTTCCTGTTACATAAACTTGGCTTTGCTTTATGTAAAACGCCCAGGCGAGGCTCTCTGAGACTGCAGAACATTTTGAACCCAGCCTGCTAAAACACGGATTAGTGAGCCCTCAGAAGGAGGGTTTTTATAACCCATCACATGAAAGGTAAATATAGCACAGGGGTGGGGGAAAAAATGAGTTACTGGATCTTGAGGATGATAATTAGGCACACTCAGCTGTCCCATGCCAAATGTCTGGGGAAAATCTTACAGGCACGTAAGTAACAGAAACACAAGTTGGATATCCTATTATTAGCCTAAGTAATATAATTTAAGCATTAACACTGTAAAATATTGAAATATTTTAAATGCCTTCAAACTGCTGAAAACAAATTTTCTTGGTCATTAACTGCTGAGCATTAGAAATTTTTTCCATTCATTAGGATTATTTAATGCTGGTGAAATTATCTGAATGTCATTTAATTACTTGAAATTCAAAATCATCACCAGGTTTAGTCATCCTTTCCAGAGGAACCTTCTTCAACTGCCAACACACCAAATATTTACCAGCCATGAATGCCTATATACAGTGAATAAAATGTGTAAATGCATGCACTAGGAAGCAGTGCTCCTTTCAGAGTCCCTGGGTTTTGGTACCAAAAGGATTTGGCACGATTCACTAGAGGAGAATCTCAGAAGGAAACCTGAAAGAGCCTAAAGAAACCTCCTTCCACTGAAGTGCAGCAGAAAGACAAAAGCAGCAGCATTTTTTTAAACAAAGGAGAAGCTGCTGAAGTTCCCACGAGCAGAATTTCACACCACGGATCCTACACAGGAGCTGCTCTTTTCCTTCAGGCTGAAATCCCAAGATCTGGANCACTAGAGGAGAATCTCAGAAGGAAACCTGAAAGAGCCTAAAAAAACCTCCTTCCACTGAAGTGCAGCAAAAAGACAAAAGCAGCAGCATTTTTTTAAACAAAGGAGAAGCTGCTGAAGTTCCCACGAGCAGAATTTCACACCACGGATCCTACACAGGAGCTGCTCTTTTCCTTCAGGCTGAAATCCCAAGATCTGGATCAACATTGCACATCCCCAACTCGCAGATGCAATTCCAGGCTGTGATATAATGCAAGGTGCCTCCAGACACTCACTCAGAGCCAGGCAGGGCAGTTAAAATATCGGAGTGATTTGCAAACCAGCAAGGCTTTATGAAGCACTCCAGATCACCTCCAGTATTTTTAAAGCACCGTGTGTATATTCAAACAACAAAAGGAAAATGAAATCAGCGTGACACCAGCATTTGTCTTTCTGATGTCTGCAGCACGCTTCTGTCAAGATTTCTGCCATAATGCACCTTGAAACTTCCTGTCAATTCTCAGACTTCCTGAGCATTTTGAAAGTGTTCAGAAGCACTTCTGATGTTGGCAGTTGTTTTTCTCATTTTGGGAGGAGGGATGACGTTACTCCCAGAATTAGAGATTTATTTTGCAGTAATTTCCCTGGTCTGGAGGTGCAAATAGAGGCCTGTGCTTGCTGCCATCCAAACATTACTGAATTACCCCTTGTCCCAAATCTGAAATTAATAAAGCCCATGATACACAGATACAAACTGAAGCTCTAAAACCTGTGTTTAAAATACTTAGCAAAC
>VZTZ01009949.1:19495-42987 GCA_013400955.1 Drymodes brunneopygia | reverse complement strand
GGTGGGAACCTCTTTGTCCAATCCATAACTGTCTGTAAAAAGGTATAAATATAAGAATAAAGAGAGGCTGGGGCTCTTTTTGTTCTCTGCCCGGTCTTGGTGGCTGAGCTCCTGAGTTGCCTGAGTGTTTCATGTCCAAATGAGCAACACTCCTGAGGAACAGAAAGGAGGAGGAAAAGCAGCTTACCCCACTCTGCTAAAAGCCACCAGCAAGGGATAATTCTCTCTCTCTCTCTCTCCTTTCTCATTCACAATGGAACAGATTTATTTTGTACTTCCAGTGTCTAATAACAGCTGTTGTGCATTTATTGTGTCACTATCCTGACACAGCAATGTTATCCTGCTTAACTCTGACTCTTTCTGACATAAAAATCCACCCACCACTGTTGCACTGTTGGCAACAGAAGAAACACACAGGTTCCAGAGCAGCAGTTGAATCTCCAGGCAGGACCAACCAAAAGGGCCCTGCCCTTCTTTATTTTCCTATTTTTATATGTTTCTAAAGAAAATCAAGGATTGGTGAGAGGGGTTAACACCTCTGAAAGTTTACAGGATAAAGACATGGTCAATCATCTTTCTCCAGCCCAGGGGAAAGGAATGAAAAACAATCTACAAGTGCAAAACAATCCTGGCCAGTTGGGAAAAACAAGGACCACGTTTACAGAAAAAGCAAACAAAAACTACAAAGTTACAACCACGGAACCCTGCAAAAGCAGGGTGACACACCACCAGGACATTCCCTAATGCTGTGACAAGCTGGCAGTGACCTGGGGGGCTCCAGGGCTCCTCCCAGTGCTCCCTGCACTCGATTTAACTCCCCCCAGTGCTAATGAGTACAAGTCATTATACAGGATAATTGCAATAATCATGGAAACCCCATCAAATAGGAAATGCCCCATTTTAACACCAAAATTGGCAGGCGCTTTGCTTCCAGGCAAGGATTTCAAGTAGCCTTCAAGTATTGCTCTGTTGTTTCATTCCCCACTTTAATGATGATTTTCAGACACTCCCAGAGTCCATTTCAGTTCAACAGGACGTGGTCTTCAAACCCAACATTACCAAAAAGTCAAATTCAAACCATCAAGCCCCATTCCCACAGAGCTGCCCTCACCCTCTGCTCGTATCTCCACTGATTTTCTGTGGCTTTGGCAGAATTTCTGCTGCACCCACCACGTGGCTCCTCACACAGAGCCCAAATGGTGGGCACAGACATGATCTTCTTAAGGTAATTCTTCAGGATTATCAAGCTCCACAAATCTCACCATTTTCCCAAATGGATTAACTGGGGAGGGGGTGTGGAAATGGGGAGAGATACTAAAAGCAGAATGGGGTCCTCCACAATTCCTATTTCCTTCTAAGATCCAAGAAGACTCATTTTATCAAACTTTTTCAGTGTCTGCTCCTTCTCAGAGGCAGATGCTAAACACAGAAATGTTCATTTGTTTGTAGCAAAAGATTCTTAAACATAGAAAATTAGACATTTCTAGCAGTCATTTCTTCCTCTCCCTAAATACTCCTTAAGAGAGGGTTGAAAAAGTCAAACTCTTATTACCTACACGACTTCCCATGTAAAGTTCCCTAAGGTTCTCATGAATTTCCCTTTTTATGTCCAAATCCTCACGTGCTTGTTACCTGGTGCAGTGAACTGGTTTAGAGTTTAAAGGAGAAAAAAAAATTTTTGAGAAAAATTCAAGAAACATGGGGTGATGAAGTTAAAAAAAAAAGAGGATATTTAGAAAACAGAGTAAATATTAATCACAAATAGTTTAGTTCATATTTTCTTATGGGTGAGCAATAAACTCAGAAAAAGCTTCCTTCAGCCAGATTTTTGTATGATCTGCAGTCGTTATGTCACACAAAGTGGTACTTGAAAGAAATTTTACTTGTATTAAAAATGAAAAGCTTATGTCTCTCTTATTTATGCAAACACCCCCGCGGTACAGCAGGCATAAAAGTATTTGTTTATTCGCTCTTGTTACCTATTCTGCAAGTTTTTATAACCTTCGAAAACATGAAGTAGCACACTGTGCAATAGCTCCTCCAGTTTTCTCTGGAAATCCTTCCCAAACAGTGCCTTAATCTCTTTAAACACTTGTCCAACATTCTCTGCAGGCACTGACACCATAGAATGTCTTCCGGTGACAAAGGAAAATAGCAGCATGGTATTTATTTTATTTTCCATCTCCCCTGAGCTGTAAGTTGTGTTTGCAAGATAATGATTACTTCATGAGCGATTAACCCATCCTGTGCTTTAGACAGAAGTTGTTTATTCTGCATTTTTGTAGGCAGAACAGAAAGGGTGGGTTCGTTTTTGCAGTTTCCCGCTGATGACTTTTGGTATCAATATGAAAATCCCAATCAGTGGGGCTGCCCTGAGTATTCCTAAAGCCAGCAGGCACAGGGGAATGAGCCAGCCTTTCCTTTCAGTAACAAACTGAAATAAAGCAAGGGAACAAGCTGCAATGATCATGCCATGAATATTTTTCAGAGGAGACACTCTCAAGCTGACTGATGGGCACGAGGTGGGAGAGCAGTGGGAAGCCTCCTCTGATTCCTCTTCCATTCTCTGAGATCATTTTGCTCGTACAGGAAGAAATGAACACAGAGTTCATTTTGTTCATTTGCTTCCCAAATGAAAGTTTGTCTCTCCCTGAGCTTTCTGGTGACAGAGGGAGCAGTCAGGCTCTGGCTGAGGGCAGAGCTCTCTGCCCAGGGCTGGCACTCAGCAATGCACAGCCCAGGGCTCCATCCCTGCTGAACCAGCCCATGGATTTGGGATAGAGATCATCCAGCCTTAAAAGGCCAGATCTGAAAAGAAACCATCTGGAGTTCCTTATCTACCTGTAAAACAGCAGAGAGAAGGCCAAGAGATCATTTAAAATTAGAGAGGCTCCCAAACTGGGAGTGTCTCAACGTGGGAAATATCCGCGATTCCTTTATTCCAACAAACACACCAAAATAAAGCCACGAGTTTTTGAAAAAGAACTATGTTTCAGGTCTGAAAACTTTGGAATCCGGGTTTTTTACAGTTGTCATAGTCAGAGTTCCAAGTGAAATTAAAGAGCACAAGCTGATTGAGCTCAGAAGGAAATATATTCAGCTCAATCCCTGCTGCAGCACTCCTGCCTCCTCCGTGCTGACTTCTATTTAAACATGGAGAAATGACTCTTCTTAAAAAAAATATATTTTGAAACCACTGGGGATCAGTGGGATCAGAAAACAGCCACTACTTCTTAAAAAGAATTGGTCAGAAGAGAACTGAATCAAGGGTAAAGCAGCAGGGTAAGACCTGGGTGAAAAATAAGAATACTGATCAAATTTGTAGCATTGCTTCAGTCACTGCTCAGACACTTCGGGCAAGAAAGAGATTTGGGAGGTGGATTGCCAACCAATATCACCTCAAACAGCTCCAGTGCAGCTGCCTCAGCCGGGTTTACAGGAGCTTTTGATCTCAGAGATTGAGGGATTTTCAGAAATCCTTTAAGTTTCCAAAGTGAGAGGGAAGTGATGCAGTTGAGGCTGACAGGGATGGAGCAGAAACCATCCCAGTGCAGGGAGAAGCACAAACACACAGAGACCAACAGAGCATCCCAAAAACCCTAACAGCTGCAAGAACAAGCTATTAACCCCCAAATTCAAACCAGGAGAGTTCCCTTCAGCCTCACTCTCTGGTACCAATTCTTGTCCATTCACTCTCCAGGCTGCACCTTCATGTGAAGGATTTTAAACCTGAAAAACTGAAATCCACCACGAGTTTCTATTTACTGCTGCTCAATTCAGCTTCAAACCTTTCTGGCAGATTTAGAACAAGAAATCATAAGGAAATCAAGCTAACATGCAATCCTTGTTCTCACACAGCCTTCTCTTCTCCCCACTCTCTCAGAAAACTTTTAAATCTGAACAGCCAGGCAGGCCAATGTTGTAAGGATTAGTTCTAAAAAGAGAGCAACATAAACTCAGAAATGAAAAAAAAAAAAAAAATCATTTCCACTGTCCTTGAAAAGAACAGAACTATAGAACTATTTTTGCCCATGAAGCCTAAAAAAAAAAGGGACAAAGTTAAAAAAAGAGAAGATCAAATAACTTAAAATCAAATAGATGTTTCTATATAGAAAAATATACTAAAATAATCCCAAACAGGAACAAAGATGATGCTCATCTCTTGACTCCTGTAGTTTTTAAATCCATGTCTTATTCTTATCATTCACATTGACTTCTGGCACAGAGGACATGAATGAAGTGATAAAAACTCTCAGTGAAAAGAAATTATTATTTCAAATTAAAATTAACACACACATCATGTCAAAGTTTTTTTCAAAGATTATGCAATGGCAGGCTATTTAATAAAGTTGACTTTTTTTTCTTTCCTGAATTTTTCATTCCAAATCTTCCATTTTGGTTACTTTGATGTATTTTATATTCACAACCAGCAGTTTGAATACAGGAAGAGAACACAAATGGTGAAGGATCTTCCTAATAAATCAATTTAAAAAAAAATCCTGACATGGAAGTTCTTTTTTGTAAAGTTGCAAATCCCAAAGAAACCCTGGATAAACTCTCCTCCCTAGACAAGTTTACTACCATAAACTGTAAGTGAATTTATCTGCTGGTTTGTCACACATCTTCATTTTCTCACATTTTTCTACAAAATTAGGGGCAAAAAATAAATACTCAGCTGGAGCCCTTAAACAGTACTCTGTGTCGTAAGGTTGTTTTTATGCACTGTAAATATAATTTCTGGTAGTGTTTAAAACATTAATCCAAATCAACAAGATTTAAGGGCACCTGCCAGTTCAGGTTTCTGAGCAGCACTGGAGCTGACAGCAATTGTGCACCACTTAAAAATCAGTTTAATGTGTACACAGTGAAGAAAAATTCTTAAGAAAGTCACTGAACCCCTGCTCTGCTGGAGACCTGGCCAAGGCATTAATTAGAGGTATCCGAGGCATCAATTTAACAAGGTCCTGGTCCAGCTGCTGCTGAGAGTTTGGTGAATATCAGGATTTCTCAGCAATTACAGCCTCCTCACTCCTCCAGGGAGGAGGTTCAGAGTTCACCCAGCACAAAACCAGCACCTCCCACACCTCCCAGCACAGGGAAAGGAGAGAGCTGCTGGAATTGCAGGGCTGGGAAAGAAATGAGGGATAAATTCTGTGTTGGCTGCTGTTGCTGCAGAGCTTTGCTCCACCTTGGTGGTGGGAGGGAGGTTAAGATGGGTCAGGGCTCCCAGCACAGCCCTCCTCGTGTCCATGTCCCCATCCCCAGGAATTGTCACTCCTCTAAGTCGTGGGATACTGGCATTCCATGGAAATTGGGATGTGGGGATGTGGCACAGCTTTGGGATGGGTTTGACCAGGCAATAATTTTGCCCAGAGAATTCCCCAGCCTCTACCATCCATATCTGCATGACAGACTAAGCAGCACCCCTTGCTAGCAGATTGTCAGATTGTCAGTAGCAGATTGTCACCCTGCTTTTCCAGAGTTCCATGATTTGTAACATTATAACTTTGTAGTTTCCCATTCTTGTTCTGTAAACATGGTCCTTGTTTTTCTTAACCGGCCGGGATTGCTTTGCACTTGTAAAATTGTTTTTCATTCCTTCCCCTGGGGTAGAGAAAGATGATTGACCATGTCTTTGTCCTGTAAACTTTCAGAGGTGTTAACCCCTCTCACCAATCCTTGATTTTGTTTAGAAACATATAAAAATAAGAGAATAAAGAAGGGCAGGGCCCTTTTGGTTGGTCCTACCTGGAAATTCAACTGCTGCTCTGAAACCTGTGTGTTTCTTCTGTTGCCAGCAGTGCAACAGCACATGGGGAGCTCAGGACAGCATTTCTCAAGATGGTTTTGCTTTGCTCTGAATGATCCCTCCCCACCAGCACTGCCAGCACAAACAGATGAGGCTCTGCTAAAGCAAGAGCAGATCTGGAGTGACAGCAATAAATGAGACAGGAGCATCATGAACGTGGGGCTGTCACAGTACAGAACCCAACTGACGTTCTTTTTTAGTTAAAAACACACATTTTTTAGTTAAAAGTCTGGAATTAGACAGAGAAGGCAATAGCTACATACAAAATGCAGCTAAAGGATTACTGAGGAATGCTAATTAAAACATTTCACCCTATTTGTTACTCATGCACTATCCATAATTCATAGATCTTCGAGAAGTCAGACTAATTTTACCATAATGATCTTCTTAAAGATGGCTGATAATTGGGAAGTAGAATTCTTACCAGAACTTTGGGGGCTGAAGCTACACGATGAAAAACAAAATGCCAAGGAACTCAGAATTTTAGACACCGAGCTCATTTCACAGAAAAGAAAGCTTGCATATTTAGCAGGAAGCCATCAAAATTCAAAATAGAAGCCAGCTTGAAATAAATGATGTCTTATTTTAGTAAGCAAATTTTGTTTAATTGCTCTTCAGAAAGGAATCCAGCTTGTAATGGAAGATAAAGTTTTCAGTGAGCAGTGCATAATCAACCAGCACAGCACAAACACAGAACAATAAAAACCAACCCCACCATGCACACACTCAATGCAGAGCACTCTGACTCAAAGGTATCAGCCATCCTGACTAAACCAGGGCAAGGTTTTGACATGGAATCTGAACTGAAAGCTTCTCTGAAGGACACTGAAGTCCTTCTCTAACACTTAAACCCAATTCACCACGATGCTGCTCCCACTCTGCCCCCAAATCAAGCGGCTCTTTTAATTATTGCAACACTAACAAGAGTTTCAGGGAGCTGGGGCTCTTTGGAGTGGAATTGTGCCCGAGTTAATGAATTCAGCCAGTGGAACTCAATCCTCTCAGCTCTCCAGATTGCCACAAAGAGCAAAAACAGAGATTTTCACGCCTTCTTAGGGGAGAACTCTGCCTGGCTGCCTTCCTTCCCCTGCTCCCTCCCTGCTCAGGAACAATTGATCTGTCAGAGCCTCGAGATGAGCTGATGAAACAATCCCAGGATTGCCAGGATTACACATCCCAGGACCTCCAGTCCACTTCCTCTCTATCCCCACTCTCACAGAGCTATTTAACATTTTCTCTGCTTTTGTTTGTTCGTTCTCAAGTTTGTCTTTCCTCATTAGAGACGTTTGCATTCCTAGGGAAATGTGCACCTGATTTACATATTTGTTAAATCCAGGGATACAAACAGTTTTGAGCATTAGTGCAGTGACAGAATGTCATGATGTAAATAATGCAAGAGTCTCACAACGATTCCAACACGTCTCTCTCAGGCTGATTTGTACAAGTGCTCTGCATTGTGCCTTTATTAAGGAAATTATTTTCATGCACGCCAAAAAAGAAACAGTTACAAAAAAGAAGAAGAAAAAAAAAAAAGTCTTAACTTAGAATTTTGTCCAACTTCTTACAGAGAAAAGAATTAAACGAGTGAGGAGAAAGCATTAATAAGCCAAGTGAAAAGTTTAAAGAAATAAGAGTTAGAATTTCCATTCCTGGTGAATATTGCTCTGCATGAGAGCAGAGAAACCAAACCCCAAGAAATGCCAGGGTCACAGAGGACATTTGGAGAGCTGAGAGCTGGATCCATCTCAGAATTCCAAACCCAAAGGAGCTTCAGCTACTGCATTATCTGCTTTATTGTCAGCCCCAGAGAAAGCAGGCAGCACCCTCATGTTGCACTGCGGGACACAAAAGAAATACACAGATTTCTTAGCAGCAGGTCAGGACCACTCAGGCAGGACTAGAAAAAAGGGGCCTGCCTTTCTTTATTTTTTCATTTTTATGTATTTTTTTAGACAATTCTGGATTGGTCAATGAGGTTACCACCTCTACAATTCCACAGGATAATGACATGGTCTATCATCTTTCTCCACCTTAGGAGAAAGGAATGAAAACAATCCAGAAGTTCCAAACAATCTTGGCCAGTTACAAAAACAAGGACTGTGTTTATAGAAAATGCATGAGAACTTCTACTACAGAAGTAAAAACACAGAACACTGCAAAAACCAGGCAGCACCCTCAAACTGAGACAGCAATAATCAGTTTTCAAGAGGGAATTCTCTGTGGCATCAACTGACCTCCTGACTTTCCTCGTTTAATTCTGTTCCTGAAATATTTTTATTTTATGGAAGTCAAACCACACCTTGATTTCCACAGGCCCACAGATGATGTGCAGCTTCACAGGTTGTTTTCTTAATCCAAAAGCAAATAGTTCTCCCTTCTTTTTGTGTCTTTTCTCCTTTGAACACAGGGAGAGCTCTGCCAAAGCCCAGCACCACCAAATATTTATTTGTAGGTAAATAAAGAAACATCCATCCAGGTCAGAGCAAGAGGACAGAGGAGTGACCTCAGCTCACCCTCTGTTTTAGGAGATGCATCATCAAATATTCTCACAGGATAAAAGGCAAAAAGTTCACCTGCTTTTTGCCCAAAACTGAAGATTTCGGCCCTAAAATGTTCATGGGCAAGGCAGGACCCAATCACATGCCTGTAATTCTGGAAAAACAACATTATTTGACCTTCAGAAGTTGAAATTACATAAATCACAGCATCAGAGTCCCTTTTTTGAAAACTTCCTCCCCCCTTGGTTATCCTTACCCCTTAAGGAAGGGACATTAAATAAAGTTGACTCTGAATCCTCTTACAAAATAAAAAGCAGACTCGTTTTTTCATAAAGCAATAGTAATAACTTTATATGGTATCTATGAATATAAATAAGCACATAATCATTATTGCTAAATATAGAAGCACAAAAAAAAGTCTTTATTCTATATATTTTTCCCCCCACAAAAATAGAGGTAATTTAAAAATCAGATACTGGTAGGAACATATTGAAAATATCTTTATGTCATAAACACAGTAATACAAGTCTGGCTTTGAATATGAACATCTCAGGATTCAGGATTTTAAATCATGTACAGTGTGTACACGGTGAAAAACAGAATATTGTTGCTCAGAAGATTAATCAAAAATAGAAGCCAACTTGGAAAAACAACCAAAAAAACAGATATGCCTTAGAAGATATTTTTCCTCCAAAATCTTTAAATCAAGCTAAACATGAAAAATGAAGTCAAACACAAATAAATCAAGTTAAATCTGAAATATGACAGATGGAACAACTGAAAAATACCCAGATGTGGAATTTCTTCTCTGATAGACCCGAGAACTGCCGAGCCTTTGCTCAGAAGACATTTACCCCTGTCCCATTTAACAGCATGTGATGCTTTTTCCTTTTCCCCTTTTAATGGGCTGGAGGGCGTCCTGGCAATCAGAGTGGTTGGAGATTTGTGCAGGGAGGAAGAGTTCCATGCCAAAAGCAGGTCAGCACCGTGCTGGGTGCTGGAAAAACCAACTGATGGCTGGAACTGGGGAACCAAGGGTGGGGATCACAGCTCATCCCTGGATTTATCTTCCAGAATCACCCCTCAGGCTGCTGGGGGACAGGGGAAGCAAAGGAAAAAGGAGAGATGTTGGTTAGTTAGTAACAGAAGAAACACGCGGGTCACAGAGCAGCAGTGGTTTCACCAGGCAGGACCGATCAAAAGTCCTGCCCTTTTTTATTTACCTATTTTTATAGGTTTTTAAGGATAGTTAAAGATTGGTGAAAGGGGTCAACACCCCTGAAGGTTTACAGGACAAAGACATGGTCAATCATCTTTCTCCACCCCAGGGAAAGGAATGAAAAACAATTCCACAAGTGCAGAACAATCCCGGCCAATTTAAAAAAACAAAAACTATGTTTACAGAACAAGCATGAAAAACTACAACTACAGTGTTACAACTTATAAGGCCCTGTAAAACCAGGGCAACAGAGAGATACAGTTAGAATTCTGGGAGCAGGAGTTTTCAGGGGTAGGTTTAGGGCTGTGACGAATTTTCTTGGATTAAATGGGCTCCAGGCTGCTGCAGGAAACAGCAGCAGCCCAGGACAAAGAAAGGAAAACCTCTGCCTTAGAAAACCCTTGGGAAATGGGTCTGTGGAATTCAAAGCACTGAGAACAGTAAGGTCCCCTTGTTAGGAAATCACACAGCATCCAGCCAAAATATATTTATAATTAAAAGTGAGATAAGATATTATCATTACCCCAACATCCATCTCCTCCCAGGTACTACACAGCTAGGCTATTAAACATTCCAGATTTTCATTACTTTACCTCCAAAACTCCTGAGTATGTCAAAGCTCCCACGCCAGAGATAATTAATTTCTGATGTCTGATCTAATTGTAACTGAGGATGTTTGCAATGGGGTTAATGATACACAGAAACCATTCTCTCCTGCTTCCAAACTCATGATTTGCTCAGACACACAACATCTAAATTTCAAATTATCAAACATAACCTAGATATTTACAAAGCTGAAAGAAAGAGCCAATGTGTGGTGGCCAGTCTCCATCATTTTGCTCATCTGGGGGGGAAAAAATTAACAAAAATACAGAAAAAAACACAAATTAATGTTATTTCTGCTGCTTGAGGCACTCAGGAAGAACAGCACAACAGCTGAAGTCAGGCCCTTTGGATGCAGTTGGCTTGGTAAAACTGGTTTGCCATGATGAATATAATATAATATATAATTATTATATATTGACAGAATGAATAATTCCCATGCTGAGAATCTGCCATCTCTAAGATCACACTTTCATTTGTTCTCCTATTTAATTTACAAAGCCTCAGCTCCTGCAAACAAATGCACCCAATGTTCTCTCCCCGAGCCTCCCTCCTCTCTGCTTTAGAATTTCTTGCCTCGCAGAAGAATTTGCCCATTTCTAGTTTTGGCTCAGTATTTTATGAAGGGAAGAAGCATTTATAAGGCAGATTTACAGAGCCTGCAGTCAGGTGAATTTCTGCTGAACATATTTCCTTCCCCTAACGTCTGCAGAGCTGAGAGCTGCAGTCAGATAACAACAGGAGAGGAACAGCACCGGGAGGCAGATGAGAAGTGATGCCTGTTTAATGGGCACAGGTTGTCCACTGTGAAGCTTTTAAAGCATAAAACACAAACCAGTGAGTCACTGGCGGAGGGAGCAGCCAGGCCTGGTGCAGAACAGCTCCAGAAAATGCTGTTATCCCCTCAGAAAGAGGAGGTGAATCAGAGAAGTGGAACATTGACTCAGCAAATGAATGCACACGAGCACACGGTGCCACAGATGCCTCTGAAGGCAGATTTTTCAGCTCTGGCTCTGAAATGCAGAATTTCAGGAGAGTTCCATCACCTTGCAGGTCACAGAGAGCCCAGAGTAAATTTTCAGCTCGCTGAAAAAGCAGTGGTGGCTGCAGAGCTGCATTGTACAATGTCCATTTTCATTAATAACCATCCTGCAAGTAATTTGAATGTTAATGAGAAAGCAAAGCAATGAGTTCTCAGAGCAGGCACGCTCTTGTCCGCTTGAAAACATCGATACTGCAGGAGCCACCAGGAGCATTCTCTGCTCAGATTTCAAACGCTGTAAATATTAATACACCTTGTATTACTCACTAAATCACACATGATTAGGGAAGTCAGCACTCTGTGGTGTAAATATCTGTATTATGTACAGAGCTAAGAATATTTTATAGATTTTTTTTTTTTAAATGCTAGATGCTGCTAATATGCCTGGCCACGGTAAAAAAAAATACATTCAATTTCATGTTTTACATGAAAACCTTAAATCTTTTTATGCATTATTATACTGCATGCAGGAACGAGCATGTTTGGCAGAAATATTTCTAAAAACGTGGCTTTAATTCCTATTGCTGCGTTCTGAATTCCTCCCTTGCAGGAGAAAATGAATTTATTAGAAAAGGGCCCAACACAAGCAACAAGAACAGCGTGAAAACGGGCAGAAGCACTGCAACAGTTCTTTATCATTGCTCATTCTTCCAAAATGACAACTTTATATAACACTGAGAAGAGCTGACTGCTTCCCATCCCGTTGTTCTGACAGCTTTTGGCACCNACCTAGATATTTAAAAACTGAAAGAAAGAGCCAATGTGTTGGTGGCCAGTCTCCATCATTTTGCTCATCTGGGGGGGAAAAAATTAACAAAAATACAGAAAAAAACACAAATTAATGTTATTTCTGCTGCTTGAGGCACTCAGGAAGAACAGCACAACAGCTGAAGTCAGGCCCTTTGGATGCAGTTGGCTTGGTAAAACTGGTTTGCCATGANCAGTGGTGGCTGCAGAGCTGCATTGTACAATGTCTATTTTCATTAATAACCATCCTGCAAGTAATTTGAATGTTAATGAGAAAGCAAAGCAATGAGTTTCTCAGAGCAGGCACGCTCTTGTCCGCTTGAAAACATCGATACTGCAGGAGCCACCAGGAGCATTCTCTGCTCAGATTTCAAACGCTGTAAATATTAATACACCTTGTATTACTCACTAAATCACACATGATTAGGGAAGTCAGCACTCTGTGGTGTAAATATCTGTATTACGTACAGAGCTAAGAATATTTTATGTAATTTTTTTTTTTTTTAAATGCTAGATGCTGCTAATATGCCTGGCCACGGTAAAAAAAAATACATTCAATTTCATGTTTTACATGAAAACCTTAAATCTTTTTATGCATTATTATACTGCATGCAGGAACGAGCATGTTTGGCAGAAATATTTCTAAAAACGTGGCTTTAATTCCTATTGCTGCGTTCTGAATTCCTCCTTTGCAGGAGAAAATGAATTTATTAGAAAAGGGCCCAACACAAGCAACAAGAACAGCGTGAAAACGGGCAGAAGCACTGCAACAGTTCTTTATCATTGCTCATTCTTCCAAAATGACAACTTTATATAACACTGAGAAGAGCTGACTGCTTCCCATCCCGTTGTTCTGACAGCTTTTGGCACCAGCAATTATGACTCAATTTCCAACAGCCGAGAGACAGCGCTTGTGTGCGAGCACCAGAGAGGGGCCAGCTCCTTTTTAATCAGCTGTTAAGCACAACAAAATGGCATTTGAGCTATGCCTGGTCATTCTTCACTTTCCAGATTATTTGGGAAAAAAAAAAATAACAAGCTAGCAGGCAAATGAGAAAGGCTCAAAAATGCAAATATAAAAACAGGGAAGGAGCAGAGGCTGCGAGCAGCAGCGGAGAGCGGCCACGGCTGTAAATCTTGGGATGACAGGATGCTTATTCCACATGAAGTAGCACTTACTTTCACTAAAGCCAGCCATTTATTTCTCCTGGTTCTTCCCAAATAGGATAAGCTGGAGGAGGGGAGTTGGTAAATTTTATCTGCATAATAATTCAGGCATCGTGTGACAGCGGATTGCTCAGCAGCTCCCCAAACTGTTCTCCACCCCACAGAAGCCTTTCACATTAAATAAAACCAGGAACACCAAGGCTGAGCAGCCCCCAAATCCAATGATTTGTGAGCAAACAGAACAGATTTGTGGCGATTATTTTTCCCTGTGTGACTAAATTTTCATTTTTCTCTCCTAAAACACAATAAGCGTCTTCCAGCAGCAACACTGGGTGTGAATTTCTCAGTCCTGGGGTATGCAGGTAAATCTAAGGTAGAGCATGTGTTAATTGTCTCCTGCTATTTGGATTTTCCTTATCAACCATCTGGATTCCTACCAGACAGCTATCAGGGCTGCTGATGTCATTTACACTCCTAAAAACCACATTAATGTCAGTATTTCAGTTACAGCTGTTAAAAACTACTCTTTTGCAAACTAGCTTCCATTAAACGAAACTATCCTTTTAAATTCTGGATTATTCTGGGCTCTGTGCGTTTGTATTTCAATGAAAGTTATGTTGATAACAGCATTTTATGTCTGTGATCACCTAAATTAGACTTTTTCCACAGGATAATGGTTCTACAAATCCAAAATCATTTATCTGGTAGCAGTGAGAGTAAGGAAGGTGCAGTTCATCCACGGGGGAAAGAACTGCATCTTTTTATGAGCCTCTGACTAATAATTCTCTTTAAAGTGCTGATCAACTTGAGCAATTGGGACTCCACACGGTGACAGCCCCACTGAGCAAAGATTAACAGAATTTCAGAGGAGCAGTTCCTGGCACAGCCCCACGATGGCCAGGAAATAATGGCACAATTCTTCCCGCAGTTTAAACTGTTTATCTTGCTTACACAAAATAATTCCACGAGGTACCTTGGGCCGTCTTTTGTGATTTGGGGATCCAGCCTTGAGAAGAGGAAAAGCTCAAAGAGAAGTGGGTTTGGAGTCAGACAGAAATGTTCATGTTCTTGGCCTCAGAGGGGTTTCATAAGCTCCTGCCCTACATCCTTCCTTTGAAAGCTCCTTGTCTTGCCTGGTGTCAGCACAGCACAGAGCTGGGAATGGGATTCTCTCTCCTTCCACCCACGCTCCACCAAAAAGGGGAAAAAAAAATAATAAAAAAACCCTCTCACACTAAACTGTACTGATAGCAAATGGAACCACACTGGGCTCTGAAAAAATCCTGCCAAGGAAGTGAAGAGCGAGGTTTCATTGTCTCCTTTTCCTCCCCAAACCCATTCCCTGCCTAGAGACTCATTAACAGCTGACATCTGAGCCAAAATCCTGCCCTGAGCCTTTATCTCCGAGTGAGAATCTGACAGGGAGATTCATCTGGACAGCTTCTCTGTGGGAACAGCAGGGCAGGACAAAGCAATGCCCCACAGGAGACATCCCACCGAGCTCCCAAAAGTTCCAGTGTGGATGAGGAATTCCTTGCAGAGGATGCAGCTCCCACCCCCCCTGAAGGCAGAGCTTTGCAAGGCCAGAACTACAAGGCTGGGAACATAATGAGCTCCCTGCAGACCTCCTCCCAACACACGCACAGGGATGTGCAAAATGGGAAGTAATATTGCTAATTAGGCAGGAAAAAAAAGCTCTGTGATTCTCGTCCCCAAGCAGCTGGGCACTGCCCCTGCACGGGGGGCATCGGGGTGACCTTGTCCCCATAAAGCTTTGTTGGTTAGTTAGCAACAGAAGAAACACGCGGGTCACAGAGCAGCAGTGGTTTCACCAGGCAGGACCGACCAAAAGCCCTGCCCTTCTTTATTTGCCTATTTTTATAGGGTTCTAAGGACAGTCAAAGATTGGTGAAAGGGGTTAACACCCCTGAAGGTTTACAGGACAAAGACATGGTCAATCATTTTTCTTCACTCCAGGGAAAGGAATGAAAAACAATTCCACAAGTGCAAAACAATCCTGGTTGGTTAAGAAAAACAAAGACCATGTTTACAAAACAAGCATGAAAAACTACAACTACAGTGTTACAACTTATGAGGCCCTGTAAAACCAGGGCGACAAAGCTTGGCCCTGCTGTGGGAGAGCTGCGGCGCACAAAATGCTCACAGGGGTTTCTGAAATTCAGCTTTTCATGCTGGCTCTGTTCAAGAACATTCCCTACTATCTACACTGTGGGTAGGAGCTTTCCAACAAGTGGCCAGCTCCTGTATTGACCAATATATTGATGGTTTGATAGCAAAAGAGAAAATAAAGATAAACTGCAGTCACACATGCAGCTGTTTCCTGTAGCACATTGATTATGGGGGTGGTGAAGTAATCAATGGCAGCCAACCCACAAAATCAAGTGATCACTACAATCCCCAAGGATCACCTCTTGCCTGGAACTCTTTGCATTTTATAATTTAGCATACCCTTGTGCTGTTCAGGTTGCCTTCAATAAATGAGGTTTAGTTCAAGCTATCTTAAGTCTGGTGCTGAAATATAAATCCAGAATTATTAAAACACAGAGTGACCATCCATAATTGAATCACCTCTGTCAGGAGAGAGTGGGCAGGAAATAATAATCCAGCATAAATACAGTTTAATTGTGGTTCAACGAGAGCTTCCTGCAAGTTTTGAGGGAAAACAGTTTCTCTGGAAACATCAATGCAAGAAAAACCAAATTTCCAACAGAAATCTCGTAAGATGGATCATTTCTTTTCACAACAGCCCAATCAGATGTTTCTAGAATTTCTTTGCCATTGTGTGGCCACAGATTTCTCCTGCATTAAAAGGCAGAGCTGCCAGCACCCTGCACCTACTCTGGACCAGGAGCTGTGCATCTGTCCTGGCTCAGTTATCTTTGCTCATTAACATGGTCTGGAAGCTGGGCAGCATTTAAAATTTCAAATCTTGGATTTAGTTTGACTTGGAATGGGACATTTTTTTAAATGCCAGCTTCTGCAGACTTGGAATTATTTTGGAAATCAACTCCAACACGACTGCCATCATGGTGCATTTCTCTGAGTATAGAAATTAATAATTTTTGCTAATAAATACTTAAACAGAAAATAAAACATTTATAACTGAAGGGTAATAAAGTCATGTAGCTGAATAATAAGATTTAACGTTAAGCATTATCAGAAATTTGAAAGCCTTATAACTTATTTGTGTTTCCTTGAGCAGGACACTCAGCAGTAGATTCATTTAAAGGAAGAAACACAGAGCCAAATCTAACAGAAAAAGAAAAATAAAATAGAGGGAGAGAAACATCAGGAAAGCACCAGCAGAAATTCCTTCCCCGTGCAAATTCTGGTATCAAAAGTCAGGCAAAGTCTCCCAGCTCCTGGAGCAAAAATAAAAAATGAGAAGCACAAGACAAATGGCCCTGCTGCAGAGGCTGGGATGCAGCTCACAGGGAATCAGCTCTGAGGAATTTCTCTGCATGGAACTTCTTCTTTCACAGGTAATTAAGAGCTGCCAGGATCCAGGTAAAGAGTTGCTGGAAGTGGGACAGTAATTGCAATCTTCCAGCAGGAATAAATGGAATAAATAGTGAAGATCTCTCACGAAGCAGAGCCTGCCTTGAGAACAGAGCTGCTGCCTGTGACACCTTCCCAAAGCACATGGAAATCTGCGGGGGTCATTTAACTCAGAAACAAGGAAAAACTCTGCTGGATGGTGCTCGGAATGTTAATGTGTGTTAGAGCAAAAAGCTGGGGACTAAAAGAGAGGTCCAGACTAAGTGAGCATTTCGTGGGGTGGGTGAAGGTTCTGTTAAAAATGCTGGCACCTCCCAGCAAAAGTCTTTCTCCACCTCTCATTTGCACCTAATTTTTCAGAACAAAACTGGTGAACTCTTGGTAAATGAGCAAGATTTACACGTGAGAGGTTTGACTGCAGAATTCTAAAAGGGGTCTGAAGGTTGAGTTTACACAAATCACAGAGATTTTGATTTTGATCTCTGATTCACAGCTGTAGGAAGTGCCATTGGCCAGACAAAGAATGTAAAATATGAGAACTAAGCTAGAAAAATCCTGACCAGTTACCTTTTGGGAAGGGGTATAGTCTTTGCACTAATGATTTAATTAATTTCTTTCCTACACTAAAGCTTATTTGAGTTGTGGGCTAGCCTAGGCTTTCAGCTTTTGAGTTAAGTTTTGAGAAATAAGAAAAACCCTCTTTCCTCACCCTCTGCCTGGGGTCACATTATTGCCAAAGTGGTTTGTCACTTTTACTGGTAGGTTAGGAGTTGGTTTTGCTTCAGAAGGCAGTGCAAAGAGCCAAAGTTTAACTTTTCTAAATGGCCCATTGCTGTCTGAAAGGAGGAATTTAGGTTTTGCCTTTTTATTTTTCTTTTTTGGCTTCTTTTTTTAAAGTAAAAAAAATCCCCATGCAGCATTTTTCCTTCCTCCCTTTGTCCTTCCAGCTGAAACACCGGTGTGCACCTGCCTGCCCATGACCAAGCCTGGCTGCTCTCCTCCCTCCTACCCAACACCAACCCTCCCAAAGTCCTGGGTAACATCCCAGGAACCCTCCAGGGCAGTTCCACCGTTACTCTGCAGAGATTTGTTTGGAGTGATGAGTTTCTCCTCGGGGCCCAGCATCTCCAGTGGAATTCCTGGAGAAGCTGGTTAGGGGAATGCAGAGCATCACTCCCTCCTCGTTCCGAGTGAAATCCCTCCCTGCTTCCTCCTGAGAGCTGCTGGGAGCCCCAGACATTAAACTGCTCTACAGAAGCAGATAAAAGTTTTAAACTATTAGGATGTAATGCTTTGAAAGATGACCCATGACCCGCGACTTTAAACACGATTTTTGCCTGCTGCAGCTAAATGGACATTTATCAAATGCTGCAGGACAGAAGCAGGGAAGTGATGAACACCTCATGCAGAACAATTGCATTTTCTCCTCTCTAACAAAGTAACATTCATCATCTCCTTCCTGCCCTGCCACATTCTCCTGCTTTCTTCAAGTGATGCATTTGAAGTTGAACATTTTGCTTTACCATTTTATCTGTCAAGCCACTCAGGAGAAATCAATAATCTCCTGGAGTTCACTAATGTTTATGTCCATTTTCTTCATTTCTTCTGCTTTTATCAGCCATATTTACAGTGATTCCAACAACTACATTCTCTAAGTGATGCATCAACAGAATAAAATCATTGTCTTATACAATCATTTCTGATAACTATCTCACTGAACACAAAAACTGAAGTAAATAGCTTTCAAGGAGGAATTAAAAAAATTCTGAGGCAGCAGGAATTGCAATCATTCAATAAATGTGTTTCTTTCTTTTAATTTGTCTAAGTAAATTTTGATGAATGTCCTAAAAAAGCCATACTCATGGATTTAACTTGTAAACCAGTTTTATTTCACGGCTTTCCAGTAAAATTTAATGTCTTGCACTTGGGCTCAATACACAACACTCAGCAATTTGGGGTGTAGCATCTTCTTTATACAACCAATACTCTCTGTGTGAATTTATGAATTGCTGCTTCCTCTTGGGGGTGGAATGGAAGTGGTGAAAGCATTTCAAAACAGCTTTAATGTATCATTAAAGATATTAACTTCCAAAAAGGGCATGAACAAATTTTCTCTCTCCATTCTAACCCATCTCCATCACCTTCCCAAACTTGACCTGCCATCAAGGACCTTTCTTTCTTTGGCACAAAAGTGAAACTCTTTCCTTCTCCAATTCTGGCAGCTGCTAAATTACTGAATAAAAGAGAATGCACGGCCAGGACTTCCAGTAGTTTTACTCCACTTAAATGTTAAATGTCCAATAACTTGATATATTGGAAAAGGCAATTAAGATCAGCAAAAAATCTCACTCTACTCCATAACAAAAAATGCAAAGATGCTCAGAATCCCTCCAGGAGCTCATTCCTCAACTGACCAACCTGAACAGGGTCGTTCCCAGGTGGCTCAGAGAGAGGACTGATACTTACCTAGAAGGAGATCTTTCACTTCACTTAAAAGAGCACAACTACTGTCCTGAGCTGACTGTATGATCCTTGTATCCCCAGTTGTCTATCCTGCTTATGCCAGATATTAAGTACTATGTTAAGTACAAGATTTTTCCACTTTTCTCTAAAAAAATCTTTTCCCAAACCAGTGTGGGGGAGGGGTGGCTAAAATTAACTTTCCTCAAGAAAACCCCCCTCGAAAATTTCCTCCTAAAATTTGCCCTAAACTAGGACAACTACTGCGATGGATGGGGAAAAAAAAATGTTTATTTGTTCAGTGGATTGACAAATTCTTTTGCCTGTAATTCAGCTCTGGAAGGGATTTGAAGCAGCCTGGGTGGGAAATTCCCTCCTCTGGCAGCAGGAGGCAGGAGCAGCCTGCAGCCTCCTCACGAATCAGTGCAGAACCCAGGCAACGTCTTCAAAGCACAGAAAAAGCCATCAAAACAAACCCACCCCAACATTCCAGCAGCTGCAAATCACCTTGCTGGATTCAGACAACGCTGGCAAAAGGAATTCATGGAATAATATTCTCTTCAAACACGCACAATTCACAAAACACAAACTTCTTTTCATTTCCACCACTATTGAGGTTAATTTCTTCCAGCCCTGTTTCTGCCCCACATAACTTTCTGTCACACATTCCCTCCAGGTGCCTGTCACTGTGTAGGAACATGGGACAGGCAGGAGATGAAGGTTCACAGAGGTCTGATTCTTCAGGGTGGAATTCCCATGGCTGATATTCTTACAGTGAGCTGGGATAGCCTTAAGTTATAAACCACTACACACCACTTGGTTTTGCTGAGAAGTGGAAATTCTGCTGCTCTTCCCCCAAAGATCCAATTAATAGTGGTGTAAAAACTACTTTGGATGGATCAGAGATAATGCCAAGGCCAGCAGTAAGGGGAGTGGATGAAACATTATTCAGGTTTTTTCGTTTCTTAAAGAACTATTAATGGAACAAGCCTGAAATGCACCCCATCCCCAACCGAGGCTGAAGATGCTTCTGTTTTAAGACTTTTTCATATCATCTCTACACTCCTGAAAGTTTTCTTTTCTGCTGAATGGACTTTTTTGCTGAGTTATCCAATTTACAGCTTCCCCTTATGGTCTTGTAGGGCCTCAAATTATCAATAATTATGTTCACATGGAAAACCTACGTTGACCTCTGGGGATGTTTTCAAGGCTTCTAAGATATAACATCAGGCACAGTTTTTAATTTTTGTTTAACAGTTGAGAATTTAAAAAAGAAAAATTCAATTAGGGGTTAACAGTTAAATTTAGCTTGAAAGCTTTTAGGATCTCTGTAGGGTCTCAATATTTCAATAGCTCTGTCTATAGAGCTTGGTGCATGTATTAAAATAGGTCAAAATATTTAGGATTATTTTTAAAGAGTTCAGCTCAACATAAAATATTTTTACCTGTTCGTCTCTATTAGTGTAAAATTTCTCAATTTACTTTAGACTGTAGCATTCCCTTTCCCCCACCCTACACACCAAAATTACACTTTGTCCAAATCTGGTTTGAGGTATGAGGAAGTCTGGTTGTAGATAAGTTCCTGGGGTTTTAAGACAACATGGATATAAAGAACAGAGAAAGATTTTAATCTTAAACTACATTTACTGGGAAGGGGGAGAGGAAATGGGAGGCACCATGGTGAATGATTGGCTGCTCCCATTAAATATATTAACTTCCAAACAGTGCATGGACAAATTTTCTCTCTCCATTCTAACCCATCTCCATCACCTTCCCAAACTTCACCTGCCATCAAGGACCTTTCTTTCTTTGGCACAAAAGTGAAACTCTTTCCTTCTCCAATCTGGCAGCTGCTAAATTACTGAATAAAAGAGAATGCATGGCCAGGACTTCCAGTAGTTTTACTCCACTTAAGTGCTAAATGTCCAATAACTTGGATATATTGGAAAAGGCAATTAAGATCAGCAAAAAAGCTCACTCTACTCCATAATAAAAAATGCAAGGATGCTCAGAATCCCTCCAGGAGCTCATTCCTTAACTGACCAACCTGAACAGGGGTTCTGGATCCTCATTTCAACACCTGGGGGTTGTGTTGAGTTTGTGTCTGCAGCCTGGAGAGATTCTGTTCAGCAGCCCCTGCCAAAAGCCACCGTTTATTACCAAACAGAAAGGGAAGCACTGATGTGCAGAGCAGCTCTGGCACAGCAAACACTGGGGAAATGATGCAGGAAATTAAGGGAGGGAGGAAAGGAACAGATCCTGCAATGAATCTTGGCAGGTTTTTTGGAGGAGAAGTCAGTGTGCTTCACATCCAGCCATCGAGAGCAGCACGAGCTCAGATGTGTCCTCACATTCTGGTCAGTCAGAGCAGAGTAGTGGACAACTAAAATAATCCCTGAGCAAACACCCAGGCCAGAAATCAACCCTGGAGTGGTCCCACTGCTCACTTTCAGCAGGGAACACACAGAAACAGAGCCCTGCTTTTCCTTCTCCAGCACTGGAACATTCCTTGGAGGAAGCTCAGGCTGTGCACTTCAAGTTACGAGCAAAAGGTAACTTGTATAGATTTTTTTTTTCCTCCTGCAAATCTTCACAGGTTCCTGCATTTTTTTGAAAGGGGTGTTGACAGAATCCTCAAATGGGTTACAGTGCCAGAGAACAAAAAGGGACCTGTGATCTTTTATTGAAGAACTGAAAGCCTAAATTCAAAGACAATTCCAGCTTTAAAGAGCTGTAATGCAGGAGATGTAATTTTCACTTGTCAAGGTGGATTTCCTTTTTTGCAGCCCTCCCTGGTTTATCCTGGCTGGCTGCAGAGCAGAACAGAGCCTGATGCTCCAATAAACCAAAGAATTTGCTAGATCTAGTCAATAAATATATTTCTGTAGTGTTTGAAATCCTGCCCCATATTTAGGTCTTTTATGATCAAATACCTGACTTGTCCAACTCCGAGAACAGGAGCTGCTCAAATCAAGTGTTTTCTAAAAGGAATGAGAGAAACAGGAACTTTTAGATGGTTTCAGTGCTGGTTTAGTAACATCAACACCCTTCTCTGGCCTGCCCAACAATGGCTACCACGTTATATTTGCAAAAACATTTATCAGATGGGTGCAGTAACACAAATAAACCTCAAAAATCACCTCCCAAAAGATTCACCAGGAAATTGCCCTCCTGTAACAGCCATTAAGGAAACACTGTGTGTATAGATTTTACACACAGAGCCCTGGATGGAACTTAAAAATGGAGACAATTTGTTCCTGATGGAACAACAGCAAGACTTTCACTTCCTTTTTTAAATAAGTTCAACAATTAAAAATAAATTAAATATTTGAAGCAATAACAGGACTGTATAGAGGGGGGGAAAACTGACATATTACCCCATTACCATCTGTACTTTGCTGCCAGAACTCCTGAGGATTCTTAATTGATAAATTTCCATTCCACAGTTCAAAGCTCACAGGCCTAAATCACCAGTTACAGACTTTAGGACTAAAAGTCATAAATGCTGCCCTGGACATATGTGTCTCTGAGTTATCTTCCCTGGGATTTTGATACTCAGATTTGGATGTTACCAGCACCATCCCAAATGCCTCTGATCAGCATAAAGCTAATTATATGCTGCTATTAAAGGAGATTATATTAGACACTGACAGTTGGAAAGGCCTAATGACCAGATGGATAGAAAAATAAGAAATCAAGCCATGTTGTTCTGTAATAAATTTGCCAGAATTTTTATAGGCATTTTTATCATCAGCTTCATTATTTCATGCTGCCATTTAAAAACAAAAACCCAAACCAACAAAAAACCTCAAAATCTAAACCCACCACACAACTGAAAAAAAAAATCAAGATTGAAAATGCAATTAAATTGATGCTGTCAGCATAATCCATCATTAATCATGCAGAAGGTGAAGACTATTCTGAATATTCAGCACGATTTTGTAAACCACAACCTAAACAAACATTTGTGGATGTGTGCAAATCCTCAGAGAGAGGGTGTTGAGGCTGGAGCTGTTCCCTTCATGGAAAATCATTTATTTCTTCCAAGTCCTGTAGGGCTGGGATGAGCAAGGTGAGTAAGAGAAGTTGAAATGGACTTCTGGAAGTCATTTAGTCCAATTCTGGACTCAAAGCAGGGACAAATTAGAGGTTACTGCTCAGGGCCTTAAGTGATTTTTTGCATTTCATAAAGCATGATTCATAAATTTCAGTCCAACTGGTACATTTGAACCTCTTAACAGAAGTCAAAAAAGAAAAATAAAAAGGCAAAACCTAAATTTCCCCTTTCAGACAGCAATGGGCCATTTAGACAAGTTAAACTTTGGCTCTTTGCACTGCCTTTTGAAGCAAAACCAACTCCTAACCTACCAGTAAAAGTGACAAACCACTTTGGCAATAATGTGACCCCAGGCAGAGGGTGAGGAAAGA
>VZTZ01009949.1:0-19416 GCA_013400955.1 Drymodes brunneopygia | reverse complement strand
ATTTTGTAGTAGAAGTTCCCATGCATTTTCTATAAACACAGTCCTTGTTTTCCTGACTGGCCAAGATTGTTTTGAACTTGTAGATTGTTTTTCATTCCTTTCCCCTGGGGTGGAGAAAGATGATTGACCATGTCTTTATCCTGTGAACTTATAGAGGTGTTAACCTCTTTCACCAATCCCTGATTGTCTTTAGAAACAGATATAAATAAGAGAATAAAGAAGGGCAGGGCCCTTTTGGGTGGTCCTGCCTGGAGATTCAACTGCTGCTCTGAAGCCTGAGTGTTTCTCCTGTTGCCAGCAGTGCAACACCACCCACCCAAACCTTCCACCTCAATTCCTTCCCCTTTCTTGATGGAGAAAAAGATTCCCCCACCCTCCTGCTCTGATCCCATTTCCCACTATCCATAACCTGCAGTACTTTGTATTACACTCACAATAAGCTGGTTTGGAGATTGATTCATAATCGAAGCAGAGCTGAGGCGTTTAATCAATCTGAACAACAGATTATTGCTTTGTGTACCACAAAGAAAGACAGATTATCCTTTTATTATTGATCCCAGCAGCCACGCTCCTGCCAGCTCTATTGCCTTTATTCCTAAATATTTTTGCTCAGCAAGTTTTCAACTTGCACCAGCCTTAAAGACAAAAATAAACATTTGTTGGAGCTTTATAGACATCGAGCAGCTTTCCTCCATAATCCCCTGCTTTTCCTGGGTGATGTAGTGGGTGTGGCACACATTAACCTGTTTACAATGAGTTCTTCCCTCACAGCAAACACCTTCCACAATCTCTGCCATCTTCCCTTTGTTCAGCTAAACAATTCCATCTTTACTCCTCACACACCCCCAGAGGAGCGGTTACAATTTACAGGTGAGGACTCAAGTTGTATCATTTTCCAAAAGGGTGGCTGCTGCACTGCTGGCAACAGAAGAAACACGCAGGCTTCAGAGCAGCACTTGAATCACCAGGCAGGACCACCCAAAAAAGCCTGCCCTTCTTTATTCTCTCATTTATATTTCTTCCTTAAGACAATCATGGATTGGTGAGAGGGGTTAACACCTCTATAAGTTCACAGGATAAAGACATGGTCAATCATCTTTCTCCACCCCAGAGGAAAGGGATGAAAAACAATCTAGAAGTTCAAAACAATCTTGGCCAGTTAGGAAAACAAGGACTGTGTTTATAGAAAATGCACTTCTACTACAGAACTTCTACTACAGAAGTGAAAACATGGAATCCTGCAAAAAGCAGGGCAACAGGTGGCTTTTCTTTTATTGGCACTGGACAGCACAGATGGGAGAAGTGCTGCAGAAGAATAACCAAAAGAATTAATTCAAAATGAAAACCAGCTTGGGTTGAGCACAGACACACAAAATCACCAACACCAATCACTCAAAATGCTCAAATACCAGCAGATATGAAAGTCTTTGTAGTCTTCAGTTTGAAATGACTGTTAAAAAACTTGAAAATGTAACAAAAACTTCCAGCAAGGTGAAAGGAGAAAAAGGAGAACCTCATTCTCTGCCCACAGAACAGAATCCTGCTGCCAGGGGAATGAAGTAGAAACAGGCAAATCCTTCACTGCAAGTTAGTGAAGAACTGCATCACGCCACTTTAATGAAATAGTTTCTGGTACTGCATTGAGATTTTTAAGCAGAGATAGAGATTTAAGAGAGAGTTCAATGGATTAGATGACCTCCTCCTTCAGCCCTGGTTTTTTCTGATTGTGTAAATGCTTTCAAATGAATTATTTACAGGCACAGCGCTAGGGATAGGATTTGTTTATTCTCAGATTTACCAGAATGAAATCAATTTTATACAAAACATTTGTGTTAAGAATTTGCTCTTTAACCTCAGCTCGAAGGAGAAAACTATTATTCTGTGCTCCAAATCTCTGAATGATGAGCCAAGATGCTAATGCAGAGCTGAGCCAACAGTGCCAGGGTGATTTTTTCATTGCTGTGACTGGAGACCTTGTGCTGTGTTGACATCAGCACACAAACACTGGGGTCTCTGAACTGGAAGCATCTCCTTTCCAACTCAGCTCCCACTTTTAGAGTGAAAACATCATTCTTCATCATCCTTTGGGGAGTTAAAGACATGCACTGGTTTAATCCTGCCTATTTGAATGGTGTGCATTTGCTTTCAGAGATATTTTGTCTCTGGGGGTGACCTGGGTGGGTTCATCACTCCTGGGGTGCAGCTTCAGCCCAAATCACACAGAGCCCTCCTCATGGGCCTGGCTCTCCCTGTCTGATTGCAGCCCCAAGGGGTAATTAATTTAAGAGACCACAATACTCATGGATTAAGCAACACCGTGTTAAAAAACTGATATATCTACATAAAAGTCTTCACGGTCTTTAGATTGAAATTACTGTTAAAAAGCTTCAAAATGTTTAAAAATGCTTAAAAATAAGACAGCTAATAAACCCACAGCTCATATTAATGGAGAATTCTGTCATTTAGTGCACTGCTACACACAATTATAAAGTCATTCTGGATCACTCTTACACATTCCAAATCATGGAATCAGCAAGGTTCCAAGAGGCCTCCAAGATCATCTGGTCCAACCATAACCCAACATCACCAGAAAACATCTGTGAAATGTAACCACAAGTGTCACATCCAAACTAAAGTGTCACTCCAAACTCAGTTAAAGCAGTTTTGAAAGGAGCAGCATCTCCTAACAAGACAGAAGCCGAAGCACATCCTTTGCCAAGAACATTGCAGTTCAAGGATTATGTATTAAGTTGGCCAAAAACCCTAAGAATGTTTCAAACCATTTGTAACAGGGAGAAGTATTCCCACCCAGCACATCTTGTATTTATTTCCTAATTCTGCCAAAGCACACCCTGAGGAATTTCTCTCTCCTCTCCATTCTGGTTCAAACCCATCATGCAGGGAGGCCAAGGCTCTCCCTGCAGTCAGTGCCTGTTCCCTGAGAAAAGAAAATTATTCATCTTCAATTGCTGCTTGTGCAATGCCCAGTTAGTTTGAGATTCCTTTTGTTTAAAATTCACCTCCAGTATCTGACCACTGCCATTCATTAGAGATTCATCCACTTGTTGTTTTTGAACAGCAGATGGATTCATGTTGGAATGGACCAAAGCAGGACAGTTTGTCCTGAGTCCCATTCCAGGAGAAGGACACAGGTCAGGCCTCCAGGGTTACAGCTGGTCCAGGGAAATAAATTAATAACAAGAGGCCAAAAACTCTGTCATTTCTGCTTTGTTCTGCTGGGAAAGAAAGTCACAACGTGGTGCTGAGAAGCTGCAGCTTGGGAAGGGGCTGTGCCTTCCCCTTCCTGGAAAAGGTGGGGAAAACAAACAGCTCTCAGCAGGAACCAGGAAAATTCCCTGAATTTCAGAAACCAGTTGCTGTTTCTAAGATGAAAAAGCTGATTGAAACCAGGCCTGGAGCAAGGAGCTGTCCAGGAAAGATGCAGGGGAAGAAGCAAAAGACAGAGTGAAGGATTTGCTGGTGCTCTCTCATATTTTGAAGGTCTTCCTAGCAGGAAAGAGCTGAACAGGCACATCTCAAAGTTCTGGCCCCATCAGATTCTGACTGTGTGGGCATTACCAGGATTAAATGGTGACAGCAGCACTATCTTCATGCTTTCTAATGCAAGGTTACAAATATAGATTGGTTTTATATCTAAATATGGAGAAATTGATAAACTGTTCATGGCAAAGGAGGATATTTTGAACAGTGTCCCTCTGGATTTATTGCAGTAACTCCTGCTCAGCTGCCATTTGTCACTAACCCAATTGAACAGACCAATTTATCAATTATTTCTGTAATATCTATTTGTTCTCTGTTGTCCAAGGCAGATGGGGTTGGACTTGCACATTTTTCACCCCATCCCTCCAAATATTGTAAAAGCTACAGTTGTGATAATGCTCACCCACAATTCAGACCAAGCCATGCAAAATTCTACTTGAATCATGTTGCTCAAAGCAATCAAAACAGAAAGTTTTTATATGCATATTAAGAAACAAGGCCACAAAAGACGTATTTTCTATGTGTAATTTTTCTACACAATAAACAAACTTTTCTCTGTCAGATCTTGAAACCAATGATGCTGTTAATTCTGGAGGTTTTCTGAAGTATTAGTGTGAATCTGTGGGTCAGAAGTAATGAATATTTTCTGGTAATCTCACACTTTAAAGGAGTCTTCTGGTTCACTCATGGATGGGGTCAGGGAGGGAGGATAATATTCATTATCACATGAATATTTCTCTAAAATGATGGAACTCATGAAAGGTTGCAGAGGTGGCATCACAGACAAACACCACAGGTCCCTGCTGCAGAAAGGTTTATCCTTGACCTTGCTTTGGGCACAGTAATTTTGACTCTATTATTTTAATCTGCACTATTGTAGGGGTCTCTGCCTAGAGATGGTGAAAGGATTGAAATACGACTTCTAACACTGAAGTAGATTTATTTCATAATTAAAGCACAAAGATAATTTTCAGCCTTGTGTAAGGTGTCGAATGCTCAATATACAGTAACCAGAATAACAAACTAATCTTATAAAAAAAATGGACTTCTCTGCTCCCAGAACTTTGATTGGCCAAGTCCTCTCACTATTGGCATCTTTTAGGAAACTGGAATTGGTTATCTCCTCCCAGCGTTGGTCTAATTCTGCTTTTAAGCTGATTTAGCTTTTTGTTTCATCTTTTCTCAATCCTCCAACCTCTACCAATCACCTTTTCACCCACTCTTTCCCTTCAGCAGCCCCACTTTTCACCCGTGACTCTGTTTATTGGCAGCTTTAGGAACCTGCCTGGGAAGCATTTTGCAGACAAAAGCAGCCATCACCCCAGAGCAGCTGGAAGCTGCACAGATGAACTCAGCACAATGGTGGAATCAAAGTCAATAAAGCTCCAGAAAGCCACGCTGACATGAAATCAAATTCTGCACCACATTGCCCACACTGCCACAGTGTCGCCCTGATTTTCTAGAGTGCTGTGTTTATAGTTGGTAGCAAAGGTTCTCACAGATTTTGTGTAAACAATCCATGTTTCTATAACCGGCCAAGGATTGTTTTGTACTTTGGGTGTTGTTTTTCATTCTTCTTTCTGGGCTGGAGAATGTGATGGGCTGTGTTTGTCACCTATGGAATTTCAGAGGTGGTGACCTCCTTGTCCAATCCATAACTGTCTGTAAAAAGGTATAAATATAAGAATAAAGAGAGGCTGGGGCTCTTTTTGCTCTCTGCCCAGCCTTGGTGGCTGAGCTCCTGAGTTGCCTGAGTGTTTCGTGTCCGACTGAGCGACACCACAGCTCCTGCCTGGCTCAGGGCTGGCCTGGCACACATTCCTGTCTGCCTGGAAAATGCAGAACAGATTTACCTGCTGTTCAGTTGTTGCTCAGCTGGCAACAGAAGAAACACGCAGGTTCCAGAGCAGCAGTTGAATTTCCAGGCAGGACCAACCAAAAAGGGGCTGCCCTTTTTTATTTTCCTATTTTTATATGTTACCAAAGACAATCAGGGATTGGTGAGAGGGGTTAACACCTCTGTAAGTTTACAGGACAAAGACATGGTCAGTCATTTTTTTCCACCCCAGGGGAAAGGAATGAAAAACAATTCCACAAGTGGAAAACAATCCCGGCCAGTCAGGAAATACAAGGACCATGTTTACAGAAAATGCATGGGAAACTTGTACTACAAAGTTACAATTATGGAACCCTGCAAAAGCAGGGTGACATTCAGTATCTGCAACCACCTCCAGAAGCTGCTGCTAACAGACCTGCAAGACCAAAATTTTAAAGACGAACAAAAGGGAAATTCCTAAAAACAGTTACTTAAATACACGTTTCATCATATCAGGGGTGTGTTGTTGTAATTTTCATTTATATGAGGAGAAGACTGAAATCTCCTGCTCAGAGCATGGCCCTAACCCTCCCCACATGGACTCTGGCTGTTTGCTAACCCAGACTGGCATCTCTTCTTTCAACACTCATCTCTCAGAGCCACCAGGAAAAAAAAAAAAAACTGGTTTATGGTGTGTTCTGTGCTTTGGCAATTTGGTTCCATTATTTATTTGGACAAAGACTTCCGAGCAGCAGTACTGGAGGATGTGGGAAAGGGAAAAAAAAACTGTTTTAAAAATAGAAAAGGTGGTGTTTCCAGCTGCCATAATCCTCTCAAATGCCTGAACGGTTTGGGGTTTTTTTCTGCACCAGGGAATAATTTTTTACAAGCTTAATTGGAGATCCTGAGAGAAAGGAGAACATGAACTGATAGTGAGAAAATTGCCCACATCTCATCTGTGGGTTCAAGTCATTCAACTCTAAGGTGAATTTCCAACTCACCCCAAAACATTCAGAGTGCCTCAATTCCTTACCTTCTGCCAGGGAAACAGATTTTCAGTTTAAACTATGAGATCTGCTTAATAAATTAATCACCACTATAGAGCAGTAAAAACTTATAAATATGTATTAAATTCAGAAGACGCAAAAAAAATACTCCAGGTCTTGATTAAATCAGGAGAAATCCCAGAGAAATGCAAGTGAGAACATATGCTTATTTACCTGGAAGATTTTTGTTACCTTGACCCCTTCTCCCTCTCCAAATCAACCCAAGCTTCAGAAGAGTCTCTTGAAGGAACTACTGGAAAACAAAAAAAATCATCATTCTTTATGTGGTCAATAAAGTCACAGCAGAGAGCAGACTCACAAATGGAAGTGAAATTCCCACAGAATGTCCCCTTCAACTGAGAGCAAAAACAACTCTCTGTGTGTGGGCAGGAAAATTGACTTTTTAAGGTCCTTAAAACATGGAAGTATAGAGAAAAAAATAATTTGTGATGCCCGTGCTGTTTTGTGTATGAATATTTTCAACATTTCTCGTGCAGCTCCAAGGGATGTTCACCACAGGATTTGCATGCCAGGGACAGTGGCAGGAAAAGCAGCACAACACAGAGCTGAAGGGCAGATTTTGGCCAGGAACATCAGCAAAAACCAGAGGCCAAATTCCAGCCAAGTGAGCACAGTTTTATTTTGAGGTCCCATTCCATCCACCAGCCCTTCTGCTGTGCAGTGCAGGTAAGAGCACTTACCTGCACGTCATTGGAACTGATTTCCCTCCTTTACCAAGCACAAATGGAATGTGTTTTATCACCCAACAAACCAGCTCTGAACCAGTTCCCTGCAGCAAATCCTGGGCAAAGATAAAATAAAGCCTGGGTGGTGATGGTGGTGGGAAGGTCTTTCACAACACATTTTTCCCCTCTCGACAAAATTCAGTGCCTACCTGTCATATCTATGATAATACCAGCATAAAAATGAAAGGAACAAACCTTCCCATGAGGGTTTAGAATATTTTTTGCTCAGGCAACACCTCGAACACTTGCACGCCTCACAGTTTTAGGAAGCAGAGTGCTGTGGGATGCACAGGGTACAGCTCCACCAAAGCTGCCAGGGCTGGGAAGGAGTTTCACAGCTCTGGGCAAAGAGATGCAGCCCAGTGAGAGAGCAGCATTTTACAAACTGCCTGTGTGCCAGAATGCCAATGTCAGCCACTGTTGTACAGCTGGCAACAGAAGAAACACGTGGGTTTCAGAGCAGCAGTTGAATCTCTAGGTAGCACTGACTAAAAGGGCCCGCCCTTTATTTTTTTATTTTTATATCTTATCAAAGACAATCAAGGATTGGTGAAAAGGGTTAACACCCCTGAAGGTTTACAGGACAAAGATATGGTTAATTATCTTTCTCCACCTCAGGGAAAGGAATGAAAAATAATTCCACAAGTGCAAAACAATCCCGGCCGGTTAAGAAAAATAAGGACCATGTTTACAGAAAAAGCATGGGGAAACTACAAAGTTACAATGCTACAACTCATGGGGCCCTGTAAAACCAGGGTGACACAAGCCATGAGTCAGCTGCACTCCCCTGTGCTCCTGGCACGTGGAAAATGGGCATTGGGAGTGACAGTGTGGGGACACACAGCAGTGTCACAGCTCCTGCCCTCTGCACTCCCCTGGAGCCTCACATCAGCTGCTCTGTGTCCCCCACATCACCACTGCAGCACCAGGGACAAGGAAAGTGTCCCCCACAGGTTCTGTATTCAGTTCTGTGTTCATCCAGCTCGTGCAGCCTCACCCAGCCCTGCCAGTGCCACGCTGTCACTTGTCACTGCAGAGCAGGGGATGAACCAGTGCCATCTGCCAGAGGAAATAAACTCCAGTGAGACACAGCATCCCTGACTCGATGGCCCAGCCCTGAGCTGGACAGAGAGCTGGACAGCACGGGTGGTTCCCCCTCTGAAACCACAGAAAAACAGAGTTTGTTGTGTTCTGCAGAAACCTCACTCCATAAACCTGCTGGGCACACCTGCACTTGATGGGAGTTTTGTTCTGTCTGCTGAACACCTGCACTGTTTGTGCCTGAAGGCCCTGCAGGAGCAGGGCCAAGGATAGCTTTGAAAAAATTAAAATATGGCTAAACCAATTCCAATTCATGTGAACACTCACTATATGCACAATTAAATTGATTCTGCAATATACTATTAATAGCTGACAAATCAAATCAAGTATTTGCAACAGGCAAGCTTTCAGCATCTGAATTTTAGGTTAGGAAGTACTGTGTCCAAAATGGAAAATCCAGCACAATGTCCATACTCAAAGATGTAAAAAAAAACAAAAAAAACAAAAAAAAACAAAAAAAAAAAAAAAAAAAAAAAATTCTGCTCTTTCAATGTCTTTATTTTATACAATTTACAGTTGTTTTATACAATTTGCAGTATTTCCATACATATTAGGAGCAATACAAGCTTTAGAATCCAGGTACACACCAGGCTTTTAAAAGTGTGAAAGCAGCACATTTTCCCATGAATATATATATTTTTTATTTATATAAACAGATGCTTCATGATAGCCAACAACATCTGGTATAAAACGTGCTTCATTATGATGGAGCAAAGTGTGTGTTTTCTTTATTAACCCCCTAAGACCATGCTGCCAAACAGGCTTCAGCTTCAGCTGCTGGTCCCATCCCTGTTTGGAGCCAAGAGGAAGCTGCATCTTTGACCTCCAACTCCCAGGCACTCCAGACCTCTCTTAAGTTAATCTCTCACTCTCACAAATGCCTGATCCACATATTCCCAACAGTAAAATAAAACCTAAGGCTTTTTAAGGATACCACTGGTGTAGTAACACACAGTTCTCAGGTCAGAGGTAACTGCAATTTGAATTACACTGAGTGAAGCTGCTAAAGGAGACATCAGGAACAGATGGTGATGCCTAAAGGTGAGGGTTTAAATTCCTAAATCATTCGTCACCAGCAAGCTGTAAAAAAAATAAAAATCTAAAAAAATCATGAACTACAGCATGCTTTAGTTAAATCTTAGCAGCAGCTCAGCAGACACAAGTGTGCATGGATTCTGCTCAGTGCTGCACACACACATCCACATCAGCTGGGCAGGGACTGGGAAATCAATCCCTGTTGTTGCACGGAGATTTGATGAGTGGCTCAATACCCTGAACGTGGATCAGATTGCAGTGCTCGATGTTGTGAAGGTATTTCTCCTCTCCTTTATGCCAGATGGCATTATTGATCCAGCTCACCCAGCTCTCACAGAAGCACTGAGGAAGTGCCTGCATCCACCTGTGCCACTTGAGCTCCTGCAGTTATAGATCTCCAAAAAGATACAAATCGATGCTTCCGCTGCAACAATGAGAAAATGACTGGAAAGTCAAGAACCTGTTCGTTTGCTTTAACAAGATTTAATGGTACACATTTAACCCCCGTGCCTGAGTGTGAGTGGCTCGAGAGAACTGGTTTTCTTCTTTTGATTCTTATATCCAATCATTTCAAATAATAAAACTACAGATCCTACGTGTAACAAAATGACAGATTCTATGTGTAATGAAACGACAGATCCTGCAGGTAATGGAACAACAGATCCTACAACTAATGAAACTACAGATCCTACAAGTAATGAAACTACAAATAATAAAACGACAGGTCCTACAAGTAATGAAACTATAGATCCTGCAAGTAATGAAATGACAGATCCTACAGGTAATGGAACAACAGATCCTACAAATAACGGAACGACAGATCCTACGTGTAACGAAATGACAGATCCTGCAAGCAACGAAACGAGATCCTGCAAATAATAAAACGACAGATCCTAAACGTAACAAAAGGACAGATCCCACAAGTGAGGAAACGACAGATCCCACAAGCAATGGAACGACAGACCCTGCAAATAATGAAACTACAGATCCTTCAAGTAGTGGAACTACAGATCCCACAAGTAATGGAACAACAGATCCTGCAAATAATAAAACTACAGATCCTACAATTAGTGAAACAACAGATACTAGAAGCAATGGAACGACAGATCCTAGAAGCAATGGAATGACAGATCCTACAAATAATGGAATGACAGATCCTAGAAGCAATGGAACGACAGATCCTACAAATAATGGAACGACAGATCCCACATGTAATGAAATGACAGATCCTGCAAATAATGGAACGACAGATCCCACAAGTAATGGAACGACAGATCCTACAAATAATGGAACGACAGATCCCACAAGTAATGGAACGACAGATCCTACAAATAATGGAACGACAGATCCTACAAGCAATGGAACGACAGATCCCACATGTAATGAAATGACAGATCCTGCAAATAATGGAACGACAGATCCCACAAGTAATGGAACGACAGATCCTACAAATAATGGAACGACAGATCCCACAAGTAATGGAACGACAGATCCTACAAATAATGGAACGACAGATCCTACAAGCAATGGAACGACAGATCCCACATGTAATGAAATGACAGATCCTGCAAATAATGGAACGACAGATCCCACAAGTAATGGAACGACAGATCCTACAAATAATGGAACGACAGATCCCACAAGTAATGGAACGACAGATCCTACAAATAATGGAACGACAGATCCTACAAGCAATGGAACGACAGATCCCACATGTAATGAAATGACAGATCCTGCAAATAATAAAACTACAGATCCTACATGTAAAGGAACGACAGATCCCGCAAGTAATGGAATGACAGATCCTACAAGTAATGAAATGACAGATCCTACAAGTAATGGAACAACAGATCCTACAAATAACGGAACGATAGATCCTTCAAGTAACAGGACGACAGATCCCACAAGTAATGGAACAACAGATCCTACAAATAACGGAACGATAGATCCTTCAAGTAACAGGACGACAGATCCCACAAGTAACAGAACGACAGATCCTGCAAATAATAAAACTACAGACCCTACATGTCTGAATGGTTTGTGCCCCTGTGATAAAGTCACCACAGAGCTGCAGAGCCTCTCCTAGACCTGAAGCCAGGTGTGTTCCACGTGCCAAACACTCACCCTGCAGGGAACACAGGTGAGCGCAGCCACAGTTCCCTCTCCCAGCCACTGCTCCCACCTTGCTGCCCCCTCCACCCCAGTTCATGACTTCCCAAGCTGCTGCTGGTAGGTGAATCAATTCCAGCCAGCAGAGAGCAGCAAGTTTGGCATCACTGCCATGGTGAAAAACTGGATCCTCAGGAAACGACATTATATATAGAACTGTACATTGCATCTAAAAAAAAAACACCCCTAAATTTCTGAGGTTTGCTTTACAAAGCAAGCTAACAGTTTCCTTTCTTGTGCCTGAAGCTTTGCAATCACTCTCTTTCTGAACTGTATTTTTTCATTAGTCTTATGCTTCCAAATATAATCTATTATTTGGCAGCAAAACATTTGTTCCCTCTCAGTACAGCTGCAACCAATTGGATTTTAAAAAATGGCATTGGCTATCCAGCAGTCCTCTATCATGTTGATTTTTCCATGGAAACAGAGTTATATTTTTTCCTTTGGGGGGTGGGTGGTGGTGGGAAGAGGATGCAGAAATGCATTTCCAGAGTTCTCTGTTTTTGCAGTTCTCATCCCTCCACACACCAGTCAAAGGATGAGATCAGACTCCCCAGCTGCACACAGGGAACTTGAAACTTTCCAAAGTATATTTGTATGAAATAACCTTTTGTCTTTTCATTCTCAGGCATGAAAGCATAAAAAAAAAGTCCAAACAATATCATTATATCTGAGGAAGACACCTGACACTCCTCAGAACTACCCAACCACCTGTACCCTTAGAACTGTAACTCCTGAACACACTGGAATACCTCCAATGGAAAATTCATGGTTTATTTCAAAGTAAGATTTTATTATCAGGTGTCACTGAGTAAAATTAAAATAAACTAAAAATCCAGAAGGGGTAGGGGGCAGATGAGGGGACAAGCCCCCATCTGAGGCAGGGGAAGCGGGAAGGGAATTCCTCCCTTTCAGAATTGCAGTTTACAAGGAAAACACAAGGAAAGTAACACAAAACACAACTGTGGACAGAGTCAAACACAAGGATTGAGCCAGGTGTTTCAGAGCAGTAGGACTTATCAAATAAAAAACTTCTCTTTTAAGGCAGAACTAGGAAGGGAAAAAAGTGGAACAAATCAGGAATGCTGCTGTTGGTCTTTGGCCTCTCATGAAAATATTGACTTGATAAACTCACCAGGTTTCTGAAAATTTTGTGAGGTTTCCTAGGCAAAAGCCCAATATATTAAATTAAATGAGTTCCATGATTTATGTAGGATGTGGGAGAGAGACACTGATGCTAAATGAAGTTGTATTCTGCTGCTTGAAAGCCAGCTCAGTAACTGTCATTGATTCTTCTGTTTGGCTTCATCAATATTTAAGTTACTCAGCTTTGACAAACATTTCATAATGTAGTTTCTGGTAATTGCTCTCCTTATCTATAATAAATTTTCCTATATATTAAGTTTAATGAGCTATCCAAAGTACTCCCACCAGCTCAAAAACACCAACACAAGCAGGATTTGACAATATGATTATTTATCAGTCCGTGGGATAAAGAATTAAAAATGCATGTGGATGAAATGTGTGTTATCATTTTGAGGACTCGAAGACAAAAGGAAGTTAAAATAAATAATTAGAATACAAAAGAACAGACACAGAGCAGAGAAAATACTCTCAGGGCATTGATGAGTAATTTATCAAAATAGCACATAATAAATGAAATTCAAGTTACAGGAGCGCCAGAGCAGTCTCCCTCTTAAATTCAGAACCAGTTCAGTTCTGCAGGGCATCTATGCAAAAAAAAAAAAGGGTTTTGGGATAAGCAGACAAATTCCCCTGGGCCTTTCCCCTCAGCTGCTGCCCTGCAAAGACAAAGTTTTTGCTGCTGTCATCTCCTGTTAGCACTGCAAGCCAACAGAGACTTGGTTTTCTTGTGCAAACAGACAGATTTTCTAGATTTTAACCAACTGGGCCAGGACAAGCAGGCTGAAGCCATCAGCTTGGCATTGATGCAGCTAAAACTTGTCTTTGCTTGACAAGATGATGTATCAGTCACTCCCAAGTGACTTTTCAGTCAAGGCAGCTGAAGGAGTATTTAATAAAAAATAAAAAAAATCATCCAAATCAACCCAGCCCTCCAGCTATGGTTATTTTCGTGGCTGACCCTGTGAAAAGCAGCCCATAACAACATCTTGGAAGTCACTCTGAGGAGCACGAGCTGATGTCAGGTTTCATCTTGGCTGGAGCAAGGGTGACTCACAGCAGATGCCTCATCACCAAATCCTGGCGCAGCTCTGCTGCATCCATCTGTACCCCGTGAGTGGCTTCAAGGTTCTAAAGGATGGGGAAGCACGAGGTAGAATTCATCATCATCATCATCATCATCATCATCATCATCCTCCTCCCACTTTGGAATAAAATGTCAAGGCTTGAAGAGCTTTCTGTGCCTTGGACTCTCCAGCAGTGTGGCAGAACCACAGGGCAGTGTTTCATTAAAATGAAATTGTTCCACGGTTTGACAACTCCCATACAGTTAAAAACACACAGTCACAACCTTTTCCCTGGTCTCTGTTATTCCACTGCCATTTTTGATGGCTCTAAGTCATGAAGTGTTTCTCAAAATCATTGTCTGACTTGCACAGCTCAAATCACCCTGCTTTTTGACCTTGCTTCACACTCCACAGCAGAAACACACTTTAATTCCAACGATCATGCTGTGTTTATATTTTGAAATGACAGAACTCAAACGTTCACAAATGGCAATCAAATCCTCACAGGGTTTTAACAAAATTTCTTATTTTCTAATGACTTTCCCTGCTTTGTTTGCAGTCCTCATCCTTCACCCTCTCCCCAGAACACACAAACCTCGTGTCCCATCTCCCAGGACAGCACTGGGTACCCAATGAATGTCACTGAACAAGTGACCAAGCACTTTGTTTTTATTCCAGGCCCTCCAAAATAAATCAAATCTATCCCATGTGCAATTCCTACAGAAAACCAGCACAGCCCCAGCACTGGGGATGCCTCCAGCACCCTCATTTTTGGACTTTTCCAGCACAGAAATTCCTTGTGGCTCTCACTGCTGACACTGTTTACAATCTCAGCTGTGGTTTTTTTGGAGTAACAAGCTCCTGTTGTTCACTTACACTTTTATTTTACATCCTCAGGGTTGACTCAACAGAAGCAAATCCAAAGCAGACACATTCTACCCAATGTACAAATTTACATAACAGAATCACAGAATGGCTTGGCTTGGAATGGACCTTAAAGATCATCTTGTTACCTACAAAAATCAACATAAAACAAGGTAATAAACTTCCTGTTTACACAGCCACCAGTCCTATACTCTTTATTACTGCAGATTGCCTTGTCTTCAAGTTTTCTCCAATACAAATGCTTGAATGGGGATTAGAAAATGAAATTCAGCCCTATCAGAAGAAAGAACATCCTCACTCTGATCTTCCTGCAAAGTCCTGCGTGTTCTAGAGACCTCCACAGAAGAATAATTAACTCTCAGAACATTTATACCAAATAATCGCTGCTTAAAAATAAACAAACAAGGATAAAAGTGGGTTCCAAGTAAAATATTCTCTACTGGTATCTTGTTATTTGCACATCTGTGGGGCACTTCTGAAGAAATGTTATTTTGGAAACATAGGTTAGGATAGAAGGATCCATTTAAATTACAATTAAAATTCTGTTAGAACATTTCAAGAATCAGATTAACCACTGTTAATTCACACATTTCTCTAGACTGTTGTATGAAAGTTCACCTAAGTGCTATTGAGCTTGAGTTAAAATAGCAGTGGTTTAATAATTTACCTTATTTCAGTGGGGGAAAAAAAAAATCATTTTTGATAAAGCAGCAACTTAGAGAAATTTAAGCTACTTGTAGCTGCAAGCAATCACATGAATATATTCAAGCACATGATCAGTCTTCGTTGTATAACAAGCTCCACAGAGATTGTTATTAGTCACAGATAATAATTCCCACTGTTACAGAAAATCTCTGCTCAAAATAGAACCTCCCAAGGAAAAAACTTCATTGCAAAGGCAATCAGGCTTGGTATGACAATCCTCAGGTTGGGGAATTGGGAAGGGAAATTGAGAGCTTGCACAAAAATCATCTGTCACTTCAGGAAAAGCAGCAAAGCTATCACATCTTGTAAATTATGCTGCAGATAACATCCCACGGTAGGGGGAAATACCTCTGGTGAACTACAGAAAAATCAGTGTATTTACCTTTTTAAGTTAATTCAATTATAAAAGTAAGGGGTTGAGCTCACTCAGAGTATTAATGGGCTCCAGCTTTTGGCTCTGTGAAGAGAGAATTTGATTTTACGGCTTAAATGAAGGAAAACTTTAACGGGATCCATTGGATAGATTCAGAAGGAAAATCAACACAAATTCACCACTTCCTAGCAACAGGAACCACTTTAAGTGTGTAATCTTAGCTCCACCACGCTCTTATCAGAGCTTTAATGTGTGAAATCTCATTAGCAGAACAACAAGAAGCTTCCCAGCGAGGAAGAGGCACATTTAGGATTTGCTACAGAGGACTAAAATGAACACAAACAAGAACATTCCACAGTTTTAACTTGCCTGACAGAAGCAAACAGATACAAAAATGTTTGATGGGGCTGTCATCAGTGGACAGACGTTACTGTTAAGAGAATGCAGAGTGAAATCTTAACTCTCAGCTTCCAAGGCAGGTCAAGACCAAATTGCTCAGTCTTTCCACACTGAGCAGGAAAAACAAATAGAGAAAAAATATGGAAATAGCAAATAGGAAAGCAAATAAAAAAAAAAAAAAGAGGAATTTACTTATTCATGTTTTGCTCCTTTAGATCCAAGGAAATTATCTAGATTTACAATAAGGACATAAACCAAAGGAGAATGTGCTCAGCAGAAAGACTTAAATCTCTGCTAATAAAAGAGAATTGAGCTGCATCTGTGACCTGCTCACTTTGAGATCCCCACATGGTCCATTAAGAAATGTCCAGATGACAGAAAAGCCAGCAGCCACATCCCCAGCCCCACAGGACCAGGACAGCTGGGGGTTGGTTCTGGGGTGATTTCTGGGATGTGACCCCGAGCCCAGGGCACTGCAGGGCTCCATCAAACACTGCTGGGCTGAGCAAGGTCACTGCAGGAACACACAGTGCCCAGAACACTTTGATCAAAACAAACACATCCTCGAGCAAGAGATGCTTTTACCTGAACTGTTGTGGCAGCAGGTGCTGCACTAAAAAACCCCAAAAGGCTGAGATGCAGAGCTTTATCCACACTGCTGTCAGACCCAAACTGCTGCACCTGCAACAACTGCATTTATCACTCGTGGCTCTGGCCATGGGAAAAGCTGTCTGACACACCAAAGATCCCAGAGTATTTATGTTTTACTGCATTTAGTTCACAGGAGTGAGAACTGCACCTCCTAGGCATTCCCACCAGTGGGCTCATTTAAATCGTTGAAAGCACTTAAGTATTTTAATCTGGATTCCTTTTGGATTAAATTAAGCCAGAGGGAGTGCTCAACCAACCCAGCTGATGGACCCTCACTGCTATCAGGGTTTTGAATCTACAGGACTCAGTTTTAAGTGACCTTTGCCACCCCAAATGCAGAGACATCAACTGCAGTGTCACTGCACAGAGCTGTGCCCACCTCACCACAGCTGCTGATGGTCACAGGCACAGTTTGATCGTCTCCTGGAACATCTCAGAACTGAATTCACTTGTTGAGAACCTTGGCACAATTTCTGCCAAAAAGCAAAGCAAAAGCCAGGCTGTTTGAGCAGGCTCAGGACTGCAGGATGGAGCCATCTGGCTGGACCCCACAATGGATGCAAACAGAGTTACACAAAATGAAAATGCTCCTGACTCATTTGCTTCTCCCACTAATCTCGAGTGGCTAAAAAAGCCATTGACTGCATTGTTCCACACTCACTGCATGGGGATTGTTGCCCTGCTTTTGCAGGGTTCCATGGTTGTAACTTTGCAGTACAAGTTTCCCATGCATTTTCTGTAAACATGGTCCTTGTTTTTCCTGGTATTGTTTTGCACTTGTGGAATTGTTTTTCATTCTTTTCCCCTGGGGTGGAGAAAGATGATTGACCATGTCTTTGTCCTGTGAACTTATAGAGGTGTTAACCCCTCTCACCAATCCTTGATTGTCTTTAGAAAGACATAAAAATAAGAGAATAAAGAAGGGCAGCCCCTTTTGGTTGGTCCTGCCTGGAAAATCAAATACTGCTGTGGAACCTGTGTGTTTCTGCTGTTGCCAGCTGGGCACCATGAGGATGGCTCTGCATGAGGGGCCACGCCAAGCCAGGAGTTCTTTTCACCCCTGTGCTAACCCACAATTCCTTCCCAACTGCACCTTCCCACATTTCACTGCCTCAAACCCCATGAAAACTTCATAATTCACTTAGAATTACAAACACCACCTTCTCCCAGTGTTTTCAGGAAAGGATTACATTATTCCCTTGACTTTAATTAGGTTAAATAAACAGAGTACGTTTCTTCTGTGTTGTAACTAACACAACTCGACACTGAGATTTTAACCCTATTTAAAATTAATCCTCTTTCCCCATCTGAGACTGAGGAAATGCCTGTAAGACCCACACGGTTTGCTTGGTCAAACTGAAATACAAATCCTGATAATTCAGAGTTATCAACTGACCCTATCACCAAAATAAGCCAATACTTAAGCAACTCTTATATTGCCACAAGAATAAATGTATCTTTTAAGAGGTTGTTAATACACCTTCAATTTGGAAGCATTTTTATCAGTTCAGGTGAACTTCATTACAGAGATCTTGATATTTTTCCAGACCTTTACTTTTTACTGTTATTTCTTTAATAAAAAGTGACTTCTTGCCACTCGAAGAAAAAAAAGAAAAGTTAGCTAGGTTTTATCAGTAATGCAGAATTATTCATTCCTTTGGATTCAGAGTGTTTGTTATGAGTTTCATCAAATGAACTTTTCCGAGATTCATCATGAGGATTTTTATTATGTTTACAGTTACTGAAATAGTTCAGTTTATTACCAGTGCTCGCTGTTGAAAGGCTGATATTTCAGTTTAACAGGTCTATCAGTTCTCAAGTTTGCAACACAAATATCAGAATATAATTTTAAGATTCATATTTTTGTGCTTATTGGCTTTGCGTGGGATTTTACGGCTTAAAAACAGTGCGGGGTTTGAATCATGGGCTGCGTACTCAGAATGCACTTTATAAAATATGAACATAAAATAAAATAAATGGGACTAGAACACTTTTTTTTATTAGGAATCAGATACCTCTTTTACCCCAACCTCATTAATTATCTTAGGTAATGTTACTTTAATCATTGGCAGAAAGATTTTCCACTTGACTCGAGTCACACGGGAGCATTGCACTGTCAGTGCTGGTGAAGATACTTTTACAGAAGGATTTAATCCAGTTTTCTTGGCATGAAAATTAGTGGGAAATTAGAATATAACTGGACTTGTGAGTGCAGGAATCTACAAACATGGTTATCATTTATACACCTTGAACCCCTGTGTCCCCTTTTCCCCACTATTCCCATCTGACAATCTGATTTTCTCTCTCCTGGTGGTTCTTGTCCCCTCAGCCTGCAGGAAAGCAGAGACAGCAAAGGGTCCCTGCACAAGGAATCCTGGAATGGCTTGGGTTGGAGAGGGCCTTAAAAACCATGGGCAGGGGCACTTCCACTGTCCCAGGGTGCTCCAAGCCCTGTCCAGCCTGGCCTTGGGCACTGCCAGGGATCCAGGGGCAGCCACAGCTCCTCTGGGCACCCTGTGCCAGGGCCTGCCCACCCTGCCAGGGAAGGAATTGGCCCAAATTTCCAATCTAAACCCATCCTCCTTCAGCTCAAGGCCATCCCCCCTTCTCCTGTCACCCCATGCCCTTCTCCAAAGCTCCTCTCCAGCTCTCCAGGCACTGGAAGGGGCTCTGAGCTCTCCCCAGAGCCTTCTCCTCTCCAGGTGAGCATCCCCAACTCTCTCATTTAGTGGATAAACCCAAAGCACTGTGCACATGATTGTACATCATTTTTTCTTTT
>VZTZ01009944.1:195659-248569 GCA_013400955.1 Drymodes brunneopygia | reverse complement strand
TATAAAATATATATATTTATATACGTCCACTGTTACAGCAGATGCTATGTTTTCTACTTTGGGCTAATCAATTGCATTTTTATGTATGCTTATTGTCCTTATAAAAAGAAGATGCCACAATCATAATAATGATCTTAATAACTGCTTGTTATATTTACATTGCAAACGGAAGAATTAATCTGCTTTCATCTTCAGAATTTAGTATGAATGTGCCATTCCTTCACAGAAGCAAAAAGAAACACTCAGTGACAGTGTTTATGGTCCATTGTACATCATAGAAAGATGGCAGGAAAACTCTTGTCACTGGAACACTTGTTACACCGACACATAAAAAGTTACTCAAAGGGAAGAGAAGATCCATCACTAGCACTCAGGATGATAGCTCTGAAACAATTCTAACAAAATATCAATTGTACAAAAAGTAGGGAAGAAAAATCAAATTATTTAATGGAATAAGGAAAAAACAGCCATGCAGATAGCTGCTGCAGACATAAATTCAAGACAGTGAGTAAAATTTTGCTGAGTATGCCAGAAAAGACGTTTTTGATTATGCTCTCTTCCAAAGATGTAGCAATTATTACACTGATAGATAAAACCACAAAAATATAAAATCATATGTCTTTGTGACCCAGAAATGATTCTGTAAAAAATGTTTCTGACCCTTTCTCTCTTGGACCTTATCACTGCATCAGTCCAACATGGCAGGGACTGCTGTTTTTCCCATCTGCAACCTGCTCATTAGTGGATGGAAAGGATTGTGCCTAAAGCTAATAGTGACTCAAACAAGACACTTGGCAGCAGGAGTGTCAAACACCTGAGCATGGATGCAACACAAAGGGCCTACAGTCTTTAGAGAAGTCAAAAAACGTGTTTAAGGTCAAGCTGGGAAGATATTCCTTACGGATATAATGGATCCAGTGAGAGGCGGAGATGGATTCTTAGGTTCTTTCTGCTCCAATTTTTTAATCATCTATGAAATACTGAATGTAAAAAGGACGGAACATTTCAGCAGAAATGTGCCAAATAAAAAAATCCAGTTTGCTTTTAGCACAGAAACCCACAAAGAAGCCATAGCATGATGCTAAAATGCTAATTACATTGACTTTTTTTCTTATGTCCAGGCAATGCCAGTGCAACTTGGGTCTTCATAGGCCATGTTTCGCCAGATCTCTCGAACTGAAACCTGTGTTTCAGTTTTCTGTATTTTTTCAAGTTCTTGGCATCATTAAAACTGAATATGAGGTTTTAAAATACCAGGGTCTTCCTTATGTCTTGACTTCATTATCTTGCAGTAACGAACTCTCCAGAAAATAAGGTGTAATTTAATTACAAAGTCTGCATAATAACATTTTCTTATGTTATTATGCAGACTTTGCACTATATGTTTATAATTACGTTCTTTATGAATATTTGAATTCCTCTAGCACAAATGTAAATGTGTATGAGGAAATGGCATTGACAGAGGACCTGAGCCTTACTAATCAGTCTCCTAACAGAGGTATTTCATACATCTGTGCAAGAAAATGAAGTTATAAGACTCAAAATAGACCAACTAGAAGAAAAAGCCTTAGAAATATTATGCTGATTGATGATTCCCAAGATGTAATAATTTCACTGTTAGTCCTCTTAAAGCTACACTGCATCACTATGTCTGGGAAACAGATTCTTTTATCTTTACAGAGAATCACCTCATACCAAAATCATCAGGTTCTCAGCTAAGTTTGAAGAAGGACAGAAGGAAGGACAGAAGGAAAGAAGCAAGCATACACATTTAAGACAAAAATATTCATATCTCAAGGACATCAGGGACTACACTGAGATTCATTAGCTAAAAGATAAAGCAAGATGATTTACTTGAAAAGCTGAAAGAAACTTGGCAATATTTGTTGGCTTTGATGGTGCCTAAATTTAGTTTACCCCACCTGAGAAAACACAGCAGCAAGGTTAGCAACAAAGCTCAGTGTTCCCACAAAGATCCACAGACTTGGCTGGTTGTTTGTCCAGGGAAGGTGAGCTGGGCAAGGGTAAGGCAATGAGGCAACAAGGCAAGTCTGCTACCAGTCAAGGGGATTCCAAGATCAGTTTGAGAGCAGCTGGGATCAAGGTTGTGAGCACTCACACCTACAGTATAACTTAGGGCTGGGCTGGAGATCCTAGGCTGTGGATGCCCACAGCACAGCACTGAGCTGCCTGTCCAGAGCCATTACTCTCTGCTATAGTAATACCACCACAAGGCAAAGAATAACAGAAAGTATTAGCAAACCAAACCCTACTTAGCATCCATTAAAGTTATCATTTCTCCTCTTGAAAAGAGAAGGGCTTCCAGAAATAACACAAATGCAGTCGCACAGTATATTTATTAGGGTCAGATGCACAGATTCAAATGACCACTTGAAAGCCAATAACCTTTTCTGAGATGTAAAAGAGTCAAATTCAGTACTTTGAAGTTCATTTATTTTCCTGAGTATTTCAGCACTTTCTGTTCCCTAAGCAGCTGATAAGAGAGTACGAATAAAATCTCAGGAGGAAAAGAAAGTAGGCTGTTGGACATTTCCCATTCAACTCCAGGCCAGATGAGAGAAGATCTAAGCAAACCTCTGGATTTTCAACACTTGCCTGAACTGAACTTCTCAAATTTTGAAGTTTGCTCATTACTTTATCCAACCGAATTCTAATTTATGTTTCATACTCATATACTGTGCAAAAACTTCAGAGGACTTGCAAAAGTAAAAATAAGGGCTTAATGTGGTTATGAAAGTCTGTTTTCTTCAAATACACCCCTAATGGATCTTGCTGAGTTCATCAAGGGGCTCCACAACAAACTCTTGGTCTGAGTATGGCAACTTCTTTCTGTACCAAAGTGGTGAAGGTAGAAAAACACATCTATTTAGAAATTTCCATCTAAGTAATCAGTCCTATACCATCAGCAAAGACCCAACTTTCATTGTATTACATTGAGTACATTGAATATACTCAAATTAGCTCAGACAGTTTCTCCACCAATTAGGCAATTGCACTCAATAAGTTGAAATTGAGAGAGTTTCAGAATTTCATACTTTCCTAGATGGCTTTTTGAAAGGGCTTAATTGCTCATGGAGAATAAAAATCACTCTAAGCACATATCACAGGACGAACACTCCAGGGAGACTGCACTATGAAGCAACAAGAAAACTGTTAAAATTACACTATTTTGAAGACCTTCTCCAGAAGATAAAAAAAATTACATAGACTGGTTTTCATTTTCGTTTTATATAATCTTGTATTATGTTAAAAGCTGTTGCCCAAGAAACACATCCCATGTGCAGATTCCTTGCTGTAAGAACTGCTGTGGGTCACCCTTCAGAAAGATGAACCTCTCTGAACCTGAAAGTTCCTTTTCATCCTAAAATGTCCCGCTGACTCTTCTGCCACCAAATCACATCTAATCATCTGACAGACTGAGAGCTGGAGGAGGAGTTCTGAGAGAGTTTCAGCAATTCTTCAGGTAGCAGCCCACTCCAGGTCCCCTCCTCTGGAGCACGGCTGCACAGCACCTCATCCACAGATCTGGACATATCTGCATAAACCAGGCACTGCTGGGAAGCACCAAAATGGGTGAGGGTACTGGGTGTTGCTGGTACAGGCAGGATCTCCTTCTGGCCCATCTGTTGGCACCATCCTTTTTTTCTGCCACTCAAGACCAGACAGGAGAAAAGCCTCTTTAAGAACAGTGGTCAATTTTTGCTGTCCTCTCCTCTATGGCTGTTAAACCAAGGAAAAAAGAGATTACCTTCACTGAAGCATTGCCAGACATTTCATGTACTATTTCTCCTAGAATCCTGTTTTTTAGTAGTCCTTTAAAGAAGCTTATGACATCTTCTTAGATTTTTCTTCAGGCTTCTTCCTCCTGCTCCTGACTTTTGTTCTTAATCTATTTTCTGTCTTCATACCAACTTAAACTCACTTTATGCTACTTATACCTCTTCACATCAACATATGATTAGATATTTCTAATCTCCTTTGTGACTGCAAAGAAACATCTAAATATAGCGTCACTGAAATCAGATTCTCAAAGACATTGTTGGTTAAATATTGACTCAAGAATTTTTATATTATAGTACCCATCCACACTTACTGAAATCAATAGCATATATCATATTTTTAGTACTGCACCAGAATTCTGGGTAGAAAACAATACCTTTGGCCACCCATGGTTTGATGAAATCAGGAGTTTCATTTTTTATATGAATTTCCATTATAACGCCTTTTTGAACACTGAAAGGACAGGTATGTGTGGACCCCCGTGTGGATTTTTATTCAACAGAGTCCTTCTGATACAGAAAACATGGAGATTGCAGTGGTGGAGGAGATTGAGAGGAATAGTTCATCCTCTTTTCCCAACGCCAAAACACCTCTCTGTGGCTTTCTGCCAGAACAGTGCTTTCCACATTCAATACGGAACGCCAAGGGAGGAGTCTTTAAGCACTCTCCAAGCAAGGAGGTATGCCCATTCAGGCACTGGAGCAGAAAGCATGCTGGAAAAGGCCAGTGTGATGTGATGAGGTCTATAATACCTTTTTTATCCAAATATTTAAGCTGATGGGGAGAAAAAAAATAATTGGAGCAAAATAAAACCTGCATGTATTCTTTTCCAAGATTCAAATTTCACTTGCAGGAAAGGAAACTTGTCTCTTGCTTCAAATGTATTGCTATAAAACTAAGACCATTACTTTTTTGTGAAAATGACAGAAAAACATACAGATTCTAATTTTTATTGTAAAGAATGTGACAATGTGGAAAGGATATTCCCCAGGTAGATAGAAACCTTGGTTAGAGTAAAAGCCTTGGTTAGAGTAAAAGCAAATAAATATATGGAAATTTTCAAATGTTAAAATATTTCAACTCAGTTTTTTATGAGTCCCTGTTAGAACTATTCATGATTTAGCCAAATGACAGCCTTATGATAATCAAGAGCATGCAACATTCATCTGATGTCATCAGTAATTCCTACTGAGATTAAACACGCATTTCTTTCTGTCCTGTATCTCCTCTCAAGGCAGTACACTTTCCTGCCTTGCAGCTGTTCTATATTTATTCTGTATTTTCCACATGTATGGTCGGCTCCATATTTCTACTACAGTCACAGCACTGCACAGTATTCAGGCTAAGATTGTATGTGCTTTTATCTCACAATTCTCTCTCTAAATATTTAGTCAAAGGTACAGGATCTCCACTTTCCTTCATTTCCATTTGGACGGAAATTGCAGACAGAGAACGACATGGAAGTGATGGGATGCAAACAGCTCTGGAACTCAAAGGGTCCAGGCAAATTCTACCCCTTGCAAATGCTGCTGCCTGCACAGGAAGAGGCAGGAAGTTCAGTAAGGAGAACACAAGCTGCAGGTGTCTGTCACTGGTACTACCTCATACCTTCCCCTGTACTTCAAATTGTAGCTAACATCCAAATACTCCTTTACTAAACCAGCTAGTTTTCATGTGCATGCTGATATTTGTTCCCACACTGTTCTGATTTAATAAAGTGACCAAAACTCCCACTTATTCTTAGCACTTGGCAGCTCTGATCATGAGTATGTTAAGTTTTACATTGTAGAGATTTGCAATTTTATAGTGTTCTGTGATGGATAAAAATCTTATGAATGCCAACCCAGCTGTAATGAAGGGGAAATGCCAACACATAAAAAGATTTTACTGAAATGTTTATAACAGAAATCATCGACCATCTACCACCTCAAGCTAGGAAGCAGAGAAACCAATGTATAAATCAATGCTTAATTCAGAAGAAACATCAAAACTTTATGCAGCACAATCTGTAAAACTCATGAGAAACAGAACATGACAGGCAGCATTAGCAACTGGCAATTCCAAGATCTGAGGCAAGCTGAGGCAACACATTATAAAATTTCTCCCAGTCCACAGCTCACAATGAGCACTGGCAGGCAACCACCATGGGAATCGCCACAGGTATAATACATGGGAACGCATACAGACCCGTAATTTCCCTGCCCTCCATTAAATATCAACCAGATAGGTTTAGGGGTGATCTCCCTTTGTGAAAATCAGCTACAGTCAAGGTCTTATTGCACAGGACTGCAGCAGCATCTCCTCAGTCTTCAATCTGCAGGACACACCCTATCATCAGCCCCACTGCTGTTGCTGTGAGTTTGCCTAGTTGGCTTTGGCTTCACAAGCAGCAGGAAGGGAGGACAGTCTCTAAATGACAAAAGACAGGTATAAACTTTGGTGGCCAAATTATCAGGTGAGAACAAAATTCTGTCTTGTCCAGGCAGAGCAATGTCTTTTTCCAACAGGACCCTGTGGGGTGTTGCCCCACGTCCATCATTCTGGCTTGGTGACTTTGTGACTTCGGTCACCCATGAAAACATTTTGGCAAGCTCTTCCAAGAGGCCTTCAAGCACATGTGCACCATCAATTTCTTTGGTATCCTAGATGCTCTGAGAATAACAAAGCCTAAAATCCAGCTCTTATGTACGGCACAGCATGGCACCCAAATTACTAATGAAGGTGGGGTTTGTTTTATGCCTCCTCCATCATTACCTTGACAGCTTCCAGGTTCAAAAACACATTAGTGACCAATGCTAAGCAATTTGGTAACAAAACTAGCAACTCACTTCTGTGAGTTCTGTGACTTCCCTTGTTTATATTCTGATGCTCTCAGACACCAGTCAGGCATCCCACCTGACTCTGGAAGGGCTGTCTGGTCATGTGAGTGCTACAGAACTGTTATTGGTTACACCACATCTGCAGAATGATGCCATTTGTAGACCGTGCTGTTTCTCCTGCACTATTCTGCTGTGCACATGCCTGCAGTAACATATGTACACCATCTGAATATACCAAAATTCCTTAATTTTCATCTTTCACACACGTTGTACAAGCTGAAGATATTCCAGAACCTCTGTGGATATAGTTGCCTGGGTCATGCAGTCCTGAGCCACACCTCTTTTCTGGCTGAAGTGGATGCACAGAGGTGAGCAGTGTGCTGACACACCTGCAGCTTCAGACACGAGTGCCATCAGGCCTGCTCTTGGGGCAGAAAGCTCTGCTTTGCACAGCAGCCAGGAGGATGGGAGGAGTCCCCAGTCCCAAAATCAGCATCTATGCATACTCAGGGTAGGCACTTCATGAAGACATGGGAGCTGGAAAAGGGACACTTTCATGGCTGAACTCACATGTTGCTCTTAGACTGGCAAGGGTTTTCTATCTGAGTTCCTCTCTGGAGATTTATAAACCACTGGAAATACCTAAGTGAAGTGAATGAGCAAACTCCCATTCAATTCAATGAGTCTTGGATTTTTATTCTTAAACATTTATCAAAGAAACTTCTCGAGCCATAGACAGCTCAAGTGTCAGCCATGATGGAGACAAAGAGATAAAGCAAAACTGAACAATATCTCTTATGGTTGCTTCAAGGTTTCTAAAAGTGTTATTTTCTGCTCCATGGTAGTTTTTTATGAAACAAAAGCATTAAAACTAAGAATCCTTGATTTTACAATGCACTTTGCTTTCCAAAATCTTTCTCACACCTGTTCTGCAGACAGTTAGCTGCAAAACAAGAAAGGATGTTCTTCACTCTAGAGAACAGCAAGGAGCTTCTCCCAGGGAGAAATCTGTTATACTCTGAAAAACTCCAGACATACAGAGGCAGCACTGGAGTAAGACAAATGCACAAAATCCATACCAGGTTATCCTCAGATAAATTGCTAGTACTTATCACTCAGATACAAGCCTCAACTGAGACGTAACTGGTAATGATATCACTGACCCTAAGTGTGCTGTTGTGCACAAAATAGTTACTTTCAGATGTGTCTTTTGAAACAACTTCAGCAAATTTCCTCATGAGAAGAGAAAAATTTTTAATTAATCAAAAATTAGTATCTGAGTTGCCAGAAAATATTCAGGTGTTGATATAGGGAAAAATGAAGAATAAACCCCATAATACTGAGTTCAAACTTAGTGCAGAAAAATCACAATATTTTTGAATATTTGTTTCATAGGAATATGTGAAATGATTCAGTATTTCTGAGTGGATCTAGAGTAGTTCTTTTAACTTGTACAATTTAAAATGCTAAATAAGTGAGTTAGAAAGTAACATTCCTCATTTCATTCTACCTATTCATTTATTCTGGTGAAAATAAGTTTTCAAATGGAGCAGTTAAGCAAAAGTATATTTACTCTCTGATTTCCCACTTGTCAATTTTGGGATATCTTCCAGCAGCAAATGAAAGGCAGTGTGTTTCTTTCAGAAATTTCTGCATAGGAATGTGGTATTTATTGGTAATAGAAATTCAACAAAATTATTTCTCAGAGTTTTAGCCTGAAAAGAAAACAACACAGCACAGTGAAAAGCTAGTATCAGAAACCACATTTTGTCACAATAGATTGTGACAGAAAGTGCTTAAAACCTGTCATTTCACAGCACATCAGAAATCTCCTGAAAATAGAGATGGACTTTATCTCTTGAAGAAAAAACTACTTAGACATGACCACTCCGTCTTTTAAAGCTTTTATTGATTGTGCTGCTGAAACACTTAAAGGATTTAACACTTCCAGAATTATGCAATTTCTCCTGTAAATGGTACATTTTGCTTCTGGATAGAAACATAGCCTTTTGAATTCACATTTTAAAAAAAATTACTCAAAATATAAATCCAAACACATGGATCCACACACAAGAATAAATCTGACAGGTTCAATCAACAGCCACATCACTTTTTGAAAGTAATGTATGGCCACACTCTTATATAAACTATCTTTCTTCACAGCTTAAAAAATTCCATATTACTAAAACCTATTCCTTTTTAAAAGCATGCTGAAAAATATAGGAAAATTAATGGAATGTAATCATTTTTAATAACATAGCCTTAAGCTGTGATAAAATAATCCATATTTCTTGTTCTGATCACTTGCATTTTCATTTAAGATATTGTATTGTCTTCGATTAAGACCTGTAAAAAGAAGTGATCTAATTTTCATGTTAGAAAACATTTATTTCTGCATAGAATTCACGGCTCAGTGTAGAAACATTTGCATTGCAAAGAAATTTATGTGTCACATTTGGAACAAATATGAGGTTTATTAGAAGGAGTGATATATTGTGATTGTTTAGAGTAACCTAAGAACATGATTTTCAGGAAATATTTCTGTAGTTACACAGATTAGTATACCACATGGTTTTTATGTGCCATCAAGTTACAACATTACCGTAAACATGTAATGACTGAAAAGCAAAAGACATATTCAAGTAAATCTAAAAACATATCTAGAGGGAAAGAGAAAAGTTTTAGAACTTTCCATAGGGAGGATTTGAGAGATCTGATTTTAAAAATTCAAGGCCTTTGAAATTATTCTTATCACAGTGCAGAATATCAGCAGGAATTAAAAAGCAAACTAACAAAAATGGGTGGGTTTTTTGACTCTTAATCTCATTGATCAGAAGAGAGGCAAGAATGCACAATTGCAGTACAACAAAAATGTCTACCCTACAAGAGGTCTTTGGAGACGTCAATTCAATAATTTTTCTGTTTCCTTGCCTGAAAAGGCTGGGAAACTAGAGGTGGTTAAACCACCTGCTAATAGTATAGGTTAGAAGAATAATTTCCCCAGAAGTACAATTAACCAGTCCCCAGAACGTGTCTCCTTCAGGTGACATGCTTAATTCATTTTCCCCAAGCTGGCCCTGTAGCAGAGGCTTGCTCTTGCTGCTCACTGCCTGCAGCCTTTAGGCACCAGCACCCAGCTGAACACCCAAGGGGTAGGTGGTGGGACTGCTCTCCTCACCTGCTTAGTAACTCATCTGAGAACATTAACATTTAACCTAGATTGGCAGCCAGGTGAAAGGAAGGTGCTTAGTGATGTTCTGCAGTCTCCAGTTTTGTGTGAAATAATTTTAAACTTTAACACTGTACTCATACTTGGTGCCAGACCAAGGGATCACGCTAGAGAGGGTGTCATACCCAAACTCTCCCAAAGCTCATAATTCACTGGTACATTCACTCAGCCAGGAGCCCCAGCTGTGGTAAACACCAGATCCAAGGAAAAAGTTTGAAAAGCACATTTGGGGGCTGATAATGCATAGCTGCCCATTGGCATCTCAGATGTTAAAATGACAGTGCTGCTGTGCCAGACACCATGTGTACTAATAAAAACCATTGCACTGCCCCAGGTTTTATTTTACTTGCATGTCCATCAGAAGTGAGTCTGCCAGAAAAAATATGGCCACATTTTGCAGGATTAGATCTCATACAATACACCCTCTCCTAGCACTTCCACTGCTCTGTCGAGGTTTACATATGCTTTTGAAATTACTTGGTTACCTAAGTGCACTCGCCAGTTCTAAGAAAAACAATGTCTATTTTATGTGCAGCCTGCTGAAGCAATTTTTCCAGCTCAACCTCTCTCCCCAAGACAAAGGCCACCTTCCTGGCTGCCTGCCCACCTGCCTGGGTGGGCAGGGCTTCCCGCCCTGCTGTGTGAACTGGTGGCAGTGCTGGCACCCTGTGCAGCTTCTGAGCCAAGATGAATGGGGTTGATAGTCTGCAGTAAACATCCCTTTTCCTATTATTATCACGGGCTGTATCACTGAGCACAAGCTCGGCTGCAGATTTCAAAATAACTAGAAGTAAATGTTTTCTGTCACTACTATGAGCACATAAGAGAGCAAAATTTCAAGCAATATGAAGTGTGCTGCATAACCTAGCAAACCCAACAGGCCATGATACTTGGCACCTGTCTTATGCAATTGCACCACAGTAGTTATGAAATTTCTGAGACTTCCACACAAAAATAGCATAAAAGGAAGGGAAGAAACAACTTCAGGTGTGTGAGAGTCTCCTTTGCCTTCTTGCTAATGGTGTTAGTTTCAGAAGAAATATATCTCAGCCAGGTCTACACACATTATATTCATGCATACTTACTTCAGTACATAATCAAAGTGTTAGCATTTTAGCAAGAGCTGATACTTTCAAGGGCTTTTGTCAGCCATGCTCTTGGCATCACTCCTGTTTCACTGATAGTGAGACTTTCTTTCTGTACAGGACTTCTGCCAGGATTCATGGGGTTAATATTCATCTCTCCCAAGGACTAGATATAGACTTCAGAATAATTTGATTTGTAATTTAAAGTTTACACCAACTGTATACCTTTGTTGTTTTTCTGCTGATGTCTGAGTCTCTCCCAAAGCCAGCACACATTCCCAAAGCAGAGGAATGTTGCACTCTTTGTAATCAACAGCCTCGCAGAGGTGATAAAGCCCTCCTGGCACACAATAATTACCTCCAACTCCCACAAAAATCAGTGTTAAGTAAATGATGCCTATTCTGTCCCTTGTGGACACTCTTGAAAGACAATGTGAGCATCAGGGGCTTCAGAGGTATAGCACTCAAGGACTCAAGGAGAAGTGACAGCTGGGCAGTGCTAGACCATGAGTCTCAGTTCTCAGCATTGGAGGTATCTGCTAATTACCTGAAAGGCACAGACTTTCTGCGTTCCCTGTGTTTAAACACCCTGTTTAAAACAGCCTCAAGGGAAGTTTTAATTCCTGCCAAGAGAAGGCAAAATATCCTTGACAAGGAACCCACCAAATTATTTCCTCAGGCTACTATATGTCTTTTAAGCAAGACTTCTTTTGAAATCCAGTTTGAGAGCAACCAGTGATAACAAATTGTATGGAAACATGTATACTCATTCAGAAAACACATTATAGAGGTCAGAAAATCACCCTTCTTTTAAGCAAAACATGACAAAAAAATTAGACTTCAACCAAAACAACCTGGTTTTTCACATTTGCTATCACTCACAATCTAGATTGTGGACACATCTGAGAATAAACCATTTGACATTCTAGAACTTTATTAAACAAGAAATGTATTTTAATAAGGTTTTTACCAGTTGCTTTTTCATTTAGATACAAGCCTAGCACATCTGGCTAAAGGATGTCATCATCCTCCAGATGTTTAAAATTGCTTGAAAGAGTTTTCCCTGAAAATCTTTGCTGTGCTTTCAAACACATTGTCATAATTTTGCTTGTTGCCATAGGCAAAAAAATATTTTTCCAATTCACCTCTTTCTAAGAGTGATCTTTATCTGAGAAGTTCACTAGCACATTAAGAAAATAATTACTGATTGATAAACCATGAAAGATTTTTAAAGAATATAGACAATATAGACAGCTGCCTAATAGAAGGCAGTATTATGAGCGTATGAAGTTAAAGAAGTCTCTGTTCCAACATCTCACTGAAAACATGCCTTTTCTGCACTGAAACACATATTTAACTGTCAACAGGGAGACAGTACCAGAAAGCACTATTAAACAAAAGACATGCATAAAATATAAATACAAACATACTCTCTTCACCCTTATCCTCTATTCAGCATAATGCAGGTAGTTAACGCTGTACCACAGCAGTTAAAAATAGGCAAATAGAGTTTGGGGGGTTTGTTTCCCAGAATCATGCTGCACATTATAGCATAGAAAAAGCCATATGAAACAGAAATCCATATAAAATAGCCCAAACATTCATTTTGCAATAAGGTCTATCTAGAGCAAAAGGAGCATATATTGTCCAGAAACACAGAGAGCAAGATCAATGGGTTTAGCTATAGTTAGCTGATTTAACTACATTTTAACCTCCCGGGAGAATAAACATATAATGGTTTTAAGCAAGCAGGAAACACAGCTGCACAGATAGGAGCTGAGACTTAAGCTACCGTAGAAGTGAAGCATTAACAACTTATAGGGTTATTTTAATATATTTTAGGTACTTTTGGCTTCCTAGCTACTTTCACTCAAGAGAATTAAGGATTGTAAAAGATAATTCTGTTTTGTTTCATTACTACACATTTAAAGGTAGTGCTAATGTTGTTGAGAATGTCACAAAAGTAATTTCAATCACAGGAAGTGTTGGTGTTGATAATAGGGCGGATGAGATTCACGCCAAAATAAAGGCACAAAGCTATTCTAACTGTTCAAGTGTGTACCCAAGAAACCAAAAGCTTAAACTCAAGGGATAAATCACTTGCAAAAACCTGAACCAGAATTTTTACTGAGCCATAACAGCTCTTGCAGGTTTGGCTGGTTTTATTCATCAGAGGAAGCAGTGACTTTGGCCCTGAAGTCAAACAAGAGGTCCAGCAAAACAATCCAAGAAGTCCAGGCTTCTCCTGCTCTGACCTCAGCTGCTGGAAGCCAGCCTCCCCCTGTTATTGCTGCAATTCTTATAAACTGGGAATCTTATTTCCAGATTCTTCAGTTTACAGGAACTGAACATGTTTGCACTTAAACTCATCAGTGTAAGATGGCTGAATGTACACAGGCTGGTTTTTTTGAGAAGGAGGAAGCCTTCTTTCAAGTTCTCCTTGGGTGAATTATGAAAATGGCAGATATACTTTAGCTTATATCATTCTTGCCATCTCTGTGCAATTGCTTCAAGGCATAAAAATTCCTTCCTCTTCAGGTTCTCACAGCACACCTGCTTGGATTAAACCTCAATTTCTCTGAGAAAAAAAAAATGTTCACAGAAACATTTTCCTTTGACCTGGGACTCCACCTTTTCCCTGAGGCAAACTGGCAAGGCCACGTCCTCCTCAGCTGTTCAAGCAACACCCAGTAATCATAATTACAAAACAACTGGTTATTTGGGCTGATGGAGGTCTCTAGTGGAAAATCAGCAGAAACACAAGTTCATCTCCAAAATTCATGGTAAGATCAGTTTAACAGGAAGAAAAAAAAAAAGGACTTCCCCCTCACCCATGAGGGCAGACAGCAGAAACCTTCTGCTAAACAACTTGCTCTGCAAATAAAAAAGAGCTTGGAGAACCATCTTCCTGGACAGGGTGAAGCCTTTGTGGACATCAGAGCAGAAGTGTGATTGGGAAGAAGAAACACCCATTGTCATCTTACTCCTGGCTAGGAGTGGTCAAAGAAATATTTCTTTGAAAAAAAGCCAAGAATTTCTGGATTTCTTCTAAATGCTGTAACTTGTGACCAGTAGCTGTACACTGCTGACTTCAGCTGATATACAATAATTTCCCCTATTGGAAAAGGTAATATAATATTTTTTAAAAGGTGAATTATATTATGTAGACGAGAAATATTATGCAACTATATAAATTACTGTGAGCTTGCTAGTAATTTTCTTAATGGCCAAATTGCTTAGAAGCAACATATATACATAAGCATAATCATGATTGACAAACTCACCAAGACAGTGTGGCTAAGCATAGCAGACCTGCTTGGGAATTGCTCTGTCAGCAGGTGCAAGTGGATGTTCTACCTTCAGGTCCAGGTAGACATCGCAGCAACACAGAATGTCAGTCAGGTGCCACATGCTGAACAGGCCTCCAGGAGGAAAAGAAACCCCAAACCACACATGTCTCTGGCTTTGACTTTCTTTTTGGAAAGTCATGCTATTTAACAAAACTTGCTGATTGATAAGAAATAATTACACCACAATTCACAACTATAAACCATACAGGTTCACCTGGGAAGTAACTGCTCACTGAAGATAATACTATTAGCACAGGATACTTCATCCCAACACCGGCAGAAATTTAAATTGCACAAAGAAGAGTGGCATTCAAAGTATCCAGTAGGTCCAGAGAACCCTTCAACCAAGATTAATGGAACCCACCACCCTTGGGTATGCACAGAAAAATGAGACACTTTCTACAGGGACCACAGCATGTTTCATCTCCTATCATATACAGCATTACATTCCAAACATCTTGACACTGAAAATGAAATCACCTTTTAGTTAACCAAATATTCATTCTGGACCAGTATTACTGTTTTAGAACCGTAGTATTGTTTTAGCACTGAAACCCATATAAATCTGTTTTACAACAGAAAAGAGTATATATGCACATGGTTACACCAATACATTGAAAGTGTTTCATTCAAATAGTCTGAGGAGGGTAAGAAATATTTCCCTGTTACACCTATAGTCAATTATGCACAGAAGAATGGAGGTTGGAAAGTTGGATACTTCTATTCTTGACTTCTTCATTCTCTAGCACCATAGTATGGTTCTTATGCAATTCAAAGTAATCCAGTACTAGGCATTTCATTTTTGCTATGTCACAGGAATTACTTGAATTGTAAAGTGCAACAATGGTGAAAAAGAGAGAGTTCATCACTTTGATATAAACATTTTTTTCTTAAAGCGCTTTCCTTGTACCAAGTTCCTTTTGGTCACACAGGCTTTTGCCAGTAACAAATCGATCATAAATGAAAGTATTCGTTTCCTTGCTCCCTATGATGCCAAATTCCATATGGGCATAAAATCTTGTATAGAATCAAGCAAATAATTCACAATGAACAATATCTCTCCCTAAATATCTTCCAAGAGGATATACTTTCCTCCTTGTTATCCAAACACAGAGCTAAAATACTTCTAATTGTATTTTCTCATCTTTCAATCAGCAACTGGAACTTGAGAGTTGTATACTGTTGGTACATGGCCACTGGTCTCTTAAATAATGTTTTTAGGTTTCATTTTCCAGTAAGACAGGCAAGCAAAAAAATTCACCAGGTAAGAGTTGTGTTTATTTGTTTAAAAAATACAGAAAGCACAAATACAATAAACCATTCCTCTCTCTATCCAGTCACCTCTGCACAGCCCAGTTTTCCAGTTTCCCCCAGCCCTTCCCAGCTGGCTGTCACCCCCAAATGTGCTCAGGGTATATTGCCTCCCATTGCCCCAGCCACCCGCATCCCAGAGAGGAGGAGGCTCAGCTGCATCTGCCCCGGCAGGAACTGCCTACAACCAGTCATGTGTTAGATTTTGGCCCTCCTGGACTTGGAATTACTTCAATTAAAGTTTATGCAATACAATCAGGGGTCCTCACATTCCTTGAAAATTAATGTGAAGGAGGTGTGAACACAGTTCAGAAAAAAATTATTATAATTCTGTCTTTGTAGCAGTCCTTTTCCAATATTCCCATTGCTTCAAAAAAAGATCATTATAAAAACATTGACTCTGTAAAAAAAATTAGCATCTTTAGCTACCAATGCATTTACAATAAAACTCAAAAAATAATATTTTACTCCAAGATTCCCTTCAGGATAGAAAGTTGTTTTCATTTCCTGAAGTCTTAAAGAGCTTCAGTTGTATAGATGTTCTGTGGGCCCTCTATGCAGAGATAAAGTGTTATTTTATCTGTCCTTATATCACCCCACAGATTTTGTTCTAAACATGATGAAGTGTTACTGTACCAACAAAATCACAGCTTTGCAAAATGCAATACTTACAGCTATTACAAGAGTTGCTAAAATCTGGTTTGTACTGTTCAGTTTTATTGTGAGTACAGATTAGTACAATGCCCCACTTTCAGTCTGCTGAACTGAAACACCTCTTATTTAGCAACAGAAAGCTGACAATACCCTTCAAAAGGGAAAAAATAAATTGCAACAATAGAGTTTGCTATTTCCAAGTACCTGGATTAAGAAGAAATTACTTTTCCAGATATTAAGGGGACCACAGTTAGGACTTGCCTTTAGATACTCAATAAAAAAAGACATCAAAAATTATTTATCATTGCTTTTCTCAAAGGATTTTTTTTCCTCCTAAATTGAAATAGCTAGTGACCACTTACAGAGAAGGAGAAACCATATCTTTGGTAATCTCTGGTTCTCAAAGATAAAACATGAGAAAACAAGAAAATTCAGTGTTCATTTGAGATTTAAAATAATGAAAGTGCTGAAATGTGATTGCCCTCAGTCACAGGACACATTTGAAGCAACCCACTGACCCTAGCTCAACCAGAGGCCCACTGATTTCCCTTTCTTAGTGCCGGAATTTTTGCAGAGAACTGGCCTTTAAGATAAGCCAATTAAGAAGATTTTTTGGGTCACCACTCATGCTGTCAGATCCTGGTGTACTGCTGGGAGACGTGACTGCCTCCTGAGGCTCACAATCACCCTGCCCAGTGTTCCTCCCTCCAGTCTTCTGCAGGTCAAGGGGTTTGTATGTGGGTAGACAAAGGTCTGTGGCAGTAAAGTCTGCTGCTTCTAATGTCCCACCCAGCTTTCCTGGACACAGTGGGAGGCAGCAGATCACTGTGCTGTGCAGCAGCATGGGGCAGAAGAGCAGTGGTGAGCCACTGGCAGCAATGACCCTTCTGTGGACAGGGCACTCATCTGTGGCCCCAAAGACCAGGTGTTCACACTGCCTCAGATGTCCCACTGCCCACTGCTCAGATACTTCCAGTGCACAAAATCCACTTCACTTTGTCATTAGGCAGATTTTGCCCCAGCTGCTAAATCCCTGACTCTGAAGACATAAGCACTGCTTTGCTTTTTGTTGTGGAGATGAAGGAAGGGTTGCAGGGAAATCTATCCTGTTGCAAGAGCTTCAGAAGTAATCAACCAGGCAGACTCAGGTGCATGGCAGAGTACCTTCAGAAGCGCTGAATATCTGCTCTAGACTGATTTTAGCTATGCTGATAAATATCAGGTGAAAATGTGGGTGCAGGAGTTAAGAAACAAAGGTATGTGTTTTGCAGCATATGTTGCAATTTTGAGCTTCATGCAGCAGGAAGAGGGAGAAACATCTGATAGCAGCAAACGCCCTGAGGACAAAGACACTATACATTAATACTATGGGAACTGCTCAAGAGAGCATTCAGTGTGTGCTAAAAACTGGCCAACTGGCATACTGTTTCCTTTCATTAATCTGGCTTAATGAGGTGCTCTGTTGAAAAAAAAACCAGTTAAGCAGAACATGAAAAAACAACTGTGGGACACGTATTACAGTGCCAGAGGCTGGATGGCGGTGAGCAGGAGTGGTGGCGGGGACACAGGCTCAGGGACCAGGGGTCAGTGTGGTGTGGGCCCATCTGCTCCCAAGGGATGGTATGCACAGCACAAACTGGTTTGTGCACTCTGCAGAGGAACCCAGCTCCAGGCCAAACTGGCTTGGGAAACAGGTCAGTGCATTTCCACTCAAGTCAGATGACTTTCATTCCCGACAGCAATGCCAGCATTTTGTGACCCCTGTCACTGAGGTTACTGTAGGACTGCACTTCTCAGAACCACAGCTCACAAACTCTATATGCCTGCACTAATTGGGTCTCCAATTTCTGTGCAGTTAACAGGTGAAGGTTTACATGCATGTCTGATTAAACAGTCCATAAGATCTTCAGAAACTTGGGATTTGCTATGCTCAATGTTCTATGGAAATCATTATTATAAAAGACAATGTATTAAAGTTCTTCTCATGTCTTCTCACTCTTTTTCTGCTCTTTAAAATCCTACCTGGAGATAAGTCCAAAAGGCTTCTTTGTACAATGTCTCTGTACGTTTTAATGAGTGAAGACTCTGTGCACAGTCAGGTTCTTTTGCCAAGTTCCCAGGGAGGCAAGCATTGTGGTGTCATCATCACTGTGAAACTGGAGGCGAAGATGTCAGGCAGAGCTTGTCAGGACATCTTCTGAGGTTTTACTGGGAAGCCTTCAGGGTGAAGAAAATTGGAAGTGACCTTTATACAGAATTACTACAAACAGAAGTAGGCTTAGATAGAGAAAAAAAGGTTCAGGGAAAGGTTTCTGTTAGGTTTTACTCATATTTCAATCCAAGTAAAGCAACTTAATTTCCCTAAGAAAGTACTGCCATATGGAGCAGGATGAAAATGTAATTTAGTCAGCAAGAACTATTGGATGTTATAGCAGAAAACATTAGTAGGAGTTTGCAATATTATATAGGGTTTTGACTTGCTGCAAATATGACTGGTTCCTATTATATTCTGCTGTTACAAATTAATCTCTCACTATAAGAAAATTAAGGAAGGGTGGGCCTAAAGAACAGGAAGACTCAATGAACACTAATGAGCTTTAGGACTGTCTCACCAGGAAAGCTGTAGAAACTTCTTCCCTTGAACTTTTAAATAGTTTCTGCCAGTATCCCGGAGGAAATATCCTTATCCACGCCTTGCAGTGATTTAAAGAATGTTTATTTTTCTGAGGAGAAAAATCTATGGGCATAAAAGAAAAGTTGTCTATGTTGCTAGTAGAAATTAGGGTGAAATTTGAATTTTATTGACTTTATTTGACCTTATTTTATTCATTTCATGACTTGTGAGAAAAAAAATTGAAAAGATGTGTATACATATTCTAATATCACATTCAGTTTTTGCTTTCTCTCCCTTGTTCATATATATGCAACAAATAAAATGCAAGCAATAAAATAAGTTCAGAAAATTAAAATCTGAAGCCTGAGTGTGGTGTCTAATTTATCTTTTTGAAAAGCAGTCTGTGGACCACCTTTTGAGGTTTTTTGTATCACAGGTATAGAAACAGCGAAACAGAGGATGACATTCACTTGAGGTTTGCTCTGTCCTTTTCATAATAAGGTAAGTGCCACTGCAGAATTCCTTCAATTGATTACTTTGAAGGTAAAATGTGAGGCAGATCCTAAAGTGCTGTGCAGGGCCAGTGCAAATCACAACACCTTTCCTACAAGTGTTTTTGCTAGACCACTGCTCTATAACTTTGCATAATTTTCCGTGTGGCTGTTCTCGCCATCTAGCACCTCCCCAGGAAAGGAATGCTGCCATCTGCTCAGCACAGCTGACTCTGGGACCCCCTGCACGTGTCCCACTCCCCCTGGTGCAGCCAAGGGCACTGCTCCTCTGCCTGCTGCCTCTCGAGCTGCCCGTCCTCCTGAACACCAACACTGGTGGATACCCAGTTCAAGATGCCCTCTGCCACGTCATCCTTAGCTGGTTCTCCTTTAAATGGCAGCATAGGCCCTGGTCCTGCTGTGAGGGGAAAAGGGTCAGCTGTTCGTGGAACTGGGAAGGAGAGAGCATGCTCCCTCTGGACAGCAGCAAGGGCAGGGAAGCAGCAAAGGGATACCTTCCGTAGGGCCAGGAGAGAGGAGGCACAGGTGCCGTTAGGGCTGGAGAAAGTTTCCCCTCACTATGCACAGTACAAGACTGCTCATGGCAAAGTGAGGGAGTGAACCATGATTCTGGCTAGTAAATTATTCCAGTGTAAGTGGATTAAGTACGAAAGTCCAAAATTCATGAGTTTGTGCAATTCCTTACATATCTCATGTTGTGTCTGGGTTCAAAGAGCCTCCTGATGACTCTTGTGCCTTGAGCTGCAATCAGATACCCATGTCTGATTTTTCAGGTTCAAGAGAATTTTTGCTTTACTGATCAGATTTTTTAACATAATAATATTTCTGAATGGGATCCAGACCCAACAGCATGAAAAAAACACCTTACCTGCAAGCCTGAAGAAAACATCACACAGCAACTGGAGACGAACAAATCCCAACACGCTGACTTTAACAGGAGGCTGAATGGCATGTTTACAGTAAGTACATTTTTAATGCACTCTTCCCTCCTTCTCTTTGCAAACACTTTGTTTGTTTTTAAATACAAGGATGTTAAGTATTTGAATCATGAACCTACCTGTTGGCAGTTGCAGTTGGTCCAATGTAGTTTTCTGTCAAATTTGGTCTGACTGTGACCAAAGCAAGCTCTTCAATGCTGCAAAAAGGTAGCTGAGAGCTGAACAGGAGGTCACAGTACCACCTAAACTACAGTTCCACAGTACCCATGGTCATGTGGGGTGGGTTAAATTTGATGAAAGAACACAGTAGTGATGTTTGTGTAATCCTTATAATCATTCTATATTAATTCAATAATCCTTTTGTCTTTTCCTTTCTACAGTAGTTCATATAACAAAACTCCGTATGTGTTCAATTAATAGTATTCATTTCCTTTCTGTTTAGATAAACAGGATCCTTTTGACTAGAATTAAGAGGACTATGTGTTTGGGGTTGTCCAAGGACCTGAATCCAAACCTAGACACATTTAACCAAGTGTTTAGTGCTACTGTGTACTCACACACTGCTGTGCTTCTGTGTGATCATTTTCCTTCTTTCTTCCATTCATTGTTTACCAAAAGTTCTAATCACAAAACAATGTTCAAATAACCAATAAAATAATGATTTATTTAATGTGGAAAAAGTCAGGTTTAACAAGATCTTAAGCAATTTGATTTATTCCTCAAGAGACTGGAGATTTCTTTCTTAGCTCACACACTGAAATAAACTCTCACATTTTCTTGAGTTCATAGTTTCCAACCTGGCAATTTCATCCAGACAAACTAAAAGAAATTCCACTCGTAAAATTTCTTATGCAATATTAGCAGGTCATAAATGCCCCCAAAATCCTATTGTCATAGGGAATACTGCAGAATCGCCTTTTTACCTTCCTTAAATTTGGACAAGATACGTAAAACAGTCAAACGACTGGAAGTTACCTTCCAGGTATTTGGAAATGAAAGGTGATGCATCTGAGAACTTTCTTGCAATCAAAGACAAACACCCACGCAGTGCATTAAAGGCAGGTGAGATGGAGGTAGAAAGATAACTGCAACAGGTATTGCTAAGCAGTTCTCTGATGACAGGTTTGAAATGCAAAATACAGACAGGTGACTAATTCTAGAACCCAAGTGACAGAGCAGAGTTTTAGAAATTAGTAGAAGAATGTGCTCTACTCCAAAAATATTAATGTCATGATATCACAGAGTAATTCCTATCAAGGTTTATGTGAACAAATAAAGTACATGTCTTTATGGTGTCTCTGCTATTCAGACTTACGATGAAGGTCATGGAAGCTCTACCACGAAATAAATTGTTGCTCTGTAGTATTGTGGTGCTATAGGAAGGCAAAAGTGAGGGCTCAAGAAGATCAATAACAAGCTGATACGAACGCAAGGCTTCCATTTTGTTCCCCTGCCTCCAAGGAGACCAAAATGGAGGGGTCTCAGAGGAGACTGGTTCTCTTTACACCCAGCAAGGTGAAAGGCAGTTAAATGGAAAGGGGAGAAGACCTAACTGATACACGGAGTATTTATACATTTTATTATTTGATTAAGGGGATATTTCTGACAAGAAAAAAAGAAATCTTCTTGCAAAAAACCATTTTCATATATTAAGGCCAGCTTATACCAAACCAGGAACAAATATGTCACCTCTATCAATGTTCCTAAAAGCTGTCCACAGACCTAATTTTGTGCACTCATTGTCTTGCAGGTATCAACAAGTAACTAGTTTTCTTAGCTTATTCCTTGAAGTTACTTCCAGGGATATGCAGATACAGAAATGTATCCCTACAGTTTTACCATTCTTGCAAGCCTAACTGCTGGGGAAAAACAAAGACTTGGAATGATCAGAGCACTGGTCAAAGACAACAGGCACAAAACAAATCTCACTTATCTCTGTTCAAATTACCTGTTTCGTTGTGTCTGTGCTGTGCAGCCTCCATGCTGACTCATGCCATTACCTCATGGGAAACTCCTCTTAAAAGTGATGAGCAGTACTTCTGTGATGTTAATACATGATGGTGTCATTAACTGCATCTGACTTTGCCACTGCTGTTGTCCTAATGAGATGGGTGGAACTAAATTTTCTGAGATATACTGAAAAAGCCACCAGTACAGCGAAGGTATCAAAGAAACTTTGGGGGGAAAGAACAAAAAACCACCTGTGGCATTATTTTTATATGGTGTGATTATGAGGAAGAAGAGGAACTGGAAAATTATTTTACATTGTCTCTCTTTGTAACTGTTCTGTTGACATGCTGTGTGTTTATTTTCAGTTTCTAAAAACCAGCATTTCTCAGGTTTCCATTATTTAAGGACAGCTAAACATACTGTGTACAGAAATCCCTTCTGAACTTCCTGGGGTTAGAGTTTTTCTTAGCTTAGCTTTCATCTAAATTCCTGTTCCTTCTTTTTCCCCTGCAGAGCAATCCTTCCTCTCCTGGAACAAACCCTGTGAGATCCTTCTAGCTTTACTTCCAGCACAGGTCAGCAGGAACCACCTTTTACCCCCGATTAAGGTAAATTTCATTTTCAGCCTCCCCTGCGATACTGACACAGCCACAGGAAACTCTGAGGCTGCAACTTTGCAGCACTGTGAGCACTGGGTTTCAGTACAGAGTTTTCCCTTCCACAGAAGTATGCTACTTGCAGCATGAGATCAGTTAGCTGTTCCTGACAGAGCATGTTACAGTAAACAGGCTCTGATTTCATCATGCAGGCTTACCAGCATTTTTTCAGCTGGGAAACAACTGTGAGAACAATGGAGGATATGTTGCTGACAATAGGTGCAATATCATTTACATTTCTGACAAGCTCTCAGCATTGCTTTATTTCAGCTGAGTTCCTGCCTCCATTATGTGACTGCAATGTGCCTGCCGAGAGATGAAATGCTGGCTCCTTGACAATAACCAAAGAGGGATACACCCAGTATTGGTTGAACACAAGGTGACTTTCCCAGCTTATAGAAGCCTGGGAAAAGACATGAATAATGCTGGTGTAAACCACAATATCCAAAAGGTATTGAGCTTTTCCTCACACATATGAAACAAAAATAAATAATGGCTACTGCTGGTGCACATAATTACACATAAGCTTCTAGGCCAAGTCTTTGAATGTTGCTGGAGAAGCTTCCTCGGGGTACTTGGGATTTTTTTGTACATGAGCAATCCCTTTGCAATTCTCAGGCAATGGTTTACAGAATACACTTTGCTTTACTGCTGTCTAGATTCCGATTGCCCTATGCTGGGAACTCGTGCATTTGCAAGACAAGACAATGCCATATCTGCTGGCTAGGGAGTTAGAACAGGCACACAGAACATACCGAGCAACTGTGGTGCTGGGCAATAACTGTGGGAGTACTCTGTGGAAGACCCATTCACTAAACACTTTTCTCACGACGATGGAATTGCTCATCTCTCCTTTCACATCCCCACTATGCACACTCCCAACAAATTTCAATGGAGGATTGTGAGTAACCAAGAACAGGAAAAACTCAAAGCAGACATCACAACTCCAGCACCTCAACACAATTGCTCTCTCACTTGTCTTTGAGAATTTACATTGTCTTTTCAAGGTCTGCATGGCTATTTTTGAGGGCTGAACATATATATTCCTTGCCACCAACACAAGAGCATTTTACATTGTCAAACACAGTTTGCAGCAGTCCATCCTCCCCACCTCAGATTGTGTGTAAAGACTGATGTCTCTGTATAGCAAACCCATGTTAGGGCTAGTTATTATATTGGGCATAAACTGCCTCTTGACATGGGCTCCCAGGGAGGTCTCTGAGCTCAAAGCAGGTCCTACACCACTGCAGACGATCTGTAAACAATGCTCAAGCAGCTAACTTGTGGCTCATGTCAGACTCGGCAGTCCTGCTGTCCTGGGTTTGCAATGTGTTGAATTATTAATTTTCAAAACCTTTTTTCTTGAAAAGAAAATTGCAGAATTTACCAAGCTGATATCTCAAAAACCCTTCAAAAGAGAAAAATTAACCAACAGCATGCTCTTCATGAGAATAAATGCACCAAATGTTTCATGTACTCAGAGAGCTCTTCCTAAGACTCCAGGAGATGGTCTACTACCCATTAAGAAAAAGTTGCAATAATATTATTAACTCCAAAACAGGGAAAAGATTTACAAGAAGGCAAAAGCAGTTACCTTGTTGACTGATACTTTTTGCTGTCTGAAGTATAAAGCTATTTTTTCCCTTTCTAGACCACGTTGGTGCTATGCTTTCCAACCACTACCTTCAAGTAACACAGTGAACCTTCTGTACCTCTTACTGCTTCCCCATCAGAATTCAGATCATCACTGGATGCCCCTTGCACTCACTCTGCCTCAAAGCTTACACCATTACTCAAAGCACTGCGGCAGCTTGGGTCAGAATTTGAGAATCGATGGCTTGTTGTAAACTGCAGGAAGACACTCAGTTCAAAGATAGGTTCAGGGATGTATTTCCTCTGTGTAGTTCTCCAAGTGCAGTGCTCACCAGCAAAAAATCATGGAATTCAGTGCAAGTGGAGACTTAGAAGCAGTGGACTAAAGTCAGCAGTCTGGACTCCTCTCTGCAGATGAGAGTCCTGTGTTTGTACAGCATTTTGGTGAGATAATTTTATGATCATGGGGAAGTGTAGAAACCTGGTCATAACATTCCAGCCATGAGTTAAAAGAAAACCAAACGCAAATCAACAACATTGCTGTCTTGGAAGTCCTTCAAAATCACTCCTCTGTGAAACCTAAAGTGTGGCATTAGAGTTTATTTCTGGGATCTAAAGCATGTTTTGTGTTTGAGAAATTTCCTATCTCCAAGAAGGAGATGCCAGCTAGGTCTGCCTGCATATTGTAGACTCCTTAAGGCTGGACGAGACCTTTAAGAACATCAAGGCCAGCAATTAACAGAGCACCACTATATTCATCTTGAAACCGTGTCCTCAAGTACCATGTCCACAAGCTTTCTGAACACTTCCAAGCATGGTGAGTCCACCACTTCACCAGGCAGTCTGTTCCAATGGCTGACAACCCTTCCCATGAAGAAATCCTTCCTAATGTCCAATCTGAACCTCCCTTGGCACTATTTGAGGCGATTTCTCCTTGTCCTGTCACTGGCTGCCAGGGAGAAGAGACTGACCCCCACCTGGGCACAGCCTCCTTCCAGGCAGTTGTGGAGAGTGATAAGGTCATCCCTGAGCCTCCTTTTCTCCAGGATAAACACCCACAGCTCCCTCAGCTGCTCCTCACAGGACTTGTGCTGCACACCCTTCCCCAGCTCCTCTGCCCTTCTGTGGACTCATTCCAGCCCCTCAAGGCCTTTCTTGCACTGAGGGCCCAGAACTGGACACAGAACTCGAGCTGTGGCCTCATCAGTGCCCAGTACAGGGGGACAATCAGGGTCCTGTGGGTGCTCAGAGACCCAATGGAAAGAGAGGGGACAGAGCAGTTCCCCATCTGCAGACCCCATGGCAAAGGCTGGCTGGAGGAGGGTGAGCAAGATTCTAGTTCAGCCACAGCCTCTGCAAAGCTGAGGACTGTGAAATGGATAGATTTGAGGAATCTGTTTTGCATGTCATCCTGAATTATGTTGCCTCTTTGCTTAATATTATTCATTAAGACAACTAATTTATGTTTGTGAGTGAGGAAAATCAGGCCACAAGGCATAAAAGGGTTTTATTTTTCTGAATTGTTCAACAATGGCCTAAGACAATGATTTATCACAAATCACTAAAAATTTTAACCCATAGCTTGTGATTGTCTAGGATGCATATGTAGCACAGGTAGAAGCACTTTAGATCCGAAAGACAGATAATTCCTTTTCTTTCCATTTTACTCATAATTTTGAGAACTTTGTAAACTCTGAACAAAATATTTGGAGATCTGGAGTTTTCTGGGGTTTCTTTTTTACAATCTCACCATCTTATTCCAACTGAAAATGCTGTTGAAGGACAAAAAGTCCCTACTTTTCACATGAAGGAACTCAGGGCACTGCCATGCGTTCATGGCTTCTGTAACTTGGTTATTCACTGAAGGGGCAGTCTTTTAATATGTTTCAGAGGACCTTCAAAAATTCCCCAAAACCTTCTAGAGTCAAATGCTGAATGTCTTTGCTCTGATCTAACGCTTTCTTTCCTTGTCCACCTAGCATTGCCTAAGAAACAGAATTACAAAACACAGCATCAAGTTGCAGCCAATATTGAGTTGTTAAAGCAGTCTTGATGTTACCACAATGTATGGGAGACATCTCCAGTCATCTGGTTTCGTTTCTGCTTCTTTCCCAGTGATAACTTCGCTTAGTCTCTTACTATCAGAGAAAAGGTGGAGCAAAGCCTCCAAGTGGAAATTTATTGCTCTGCCTCTAATTTAGGAGATCTCCTGTTCAGATAAAAAGCTTGCTCTTCCAGAAGAGGTTTATTTAGTAAGAGGTTTCTGACATGGCTCAAAGCAAGAAATGACAATTTGTAGGAGATCACCAAGAAAAGGTTGATTTCAAATGTTTTCCTTATTGCTGGATAATTGCATGCTATTTCTGTCTTCAATAATAAAATTTGTTAATCGTACCTCTGAGTCACTGTGCTTTACGACTCCTAATGTTAAAAACGTAATAATCTCATTTATAGTTATTTATTTTTATGAAAAACAGGAGTGTGCTGTACAGAAGCCCTTGCGTATTTTCAGGGGTTTCGCTTGCAAAGCCACATTCTTTTGATTACCTGCATTCCCCTCACTTAGTATTGCTCATCAGAGCTAGGCTGTTTATAGTTTCTGATAAGTAGAACTTGACTCAGGACAATTGCATTCTTAAAATATGAAGATAAATTCTTTCATCATAGCAGAGGGATTCATCTGCACGAATGCCATTGATATGATGCTGCTTTTACATTAATAAGCAAATTAGAATCACAACCCACGTACATTCCAAGTGCTGGTAACCTGAAGAGGATAAACTCTGAAGAGAAGGACTCAGTGCATGCTACAGTGAAAATACATGATGCAGAAAATCCTTTCTCTTGTCTGAAAAGAAGCTAGTTAAAACTAACAACCACTGTTCATGGCATATACCTTTTATCTTCTGTGTTAACTAATAAGAAACAATTGCTGAGCACAGAATTGCTATGCAGAATGAAAAAAATTAAAGTAAGGAGTTTTTTGATCTCAGTGCAGCAAGGAGGAATAAATCAGTACACAACCTCTTCTGAACAACATGAGCTTGCAGTGCTACAGAGAGAAGGTCCAAAGTTCACAGAGGCCCCAGGCAAAGACTGAAGTCAAGCTCTTTGCATTGGCATGTTGCTGTCTTGCAGTGAGCCCTGCCAGCCTGGGGAGATGCTCTTGCACTGCTCAGACTTACTGCCCATAAATGGGCTTTCTGCAGAGGAACTGGGCCTGGTGCTAGTGATGCTGGTGTGACCAGTGAAAGGGTAACAGCTCTCGAGACAGAAGAGGAAACACCACCAGCAGGTCTGGGAAAAGCTGCAGAGGGCACATGTTCCTGCAGCACTCAGAGGAACCTAGCTCTGCATTCACCTCACTCTCCGGAGCTGTCAAAGGGCATCAGTGAAATCACAGAAGAAACTGCAGGCCTGGGCACAGGGTGATGTGTATTTTGGGACAGGCTGTCTGAGAGATGTGAAATCCTTGCTAGAGATTTCTTTTGTCACAATATGCAAATACAGTCATCCATCTTCATGATTATTTCTTTCATTTTTAAAAAGTTCCTGTGCAAAACTACAGCCATAAACTCAGTCCCACTTCCTATTTCCTGTCCTACTGAAATTTACAGCCCAAGTTTGGGGTGTTCTACTTGCCCATCCATGGTGCTGGATGCACCATGAACTGTATGAACATGGCAGACCTTTTAAGTACCTGTGTAGTCCATCCCTGTTGCCACATCAGTTGCTCTGACAGACTAGAATTGGCAAAGTAGGGCTTGTCATAGCAACTCTACTACAACCAAATCAGCTGGGAGAGGAAAGAAGTAGATCATGAGAGATTAAATCCATGGGCAGATGGAACATATGACAAAGTAAACAAAGAAGAAGTATGGTGAGGGAGGTAAGAAATGTCATGGAATAAGTAAGAACTGTGCTGTAACAGCTCTGGGGAAATGAGCAGGTGAGAAACTTAGCAGAGATAAGGAAACAGCTAGGGAAATTATTAGATATGCCTTGGGAGATGAAAAAATTTGTCAGACCTTCTAAGAGAAGAGCCTGGGAAGGTAGTAATGCCAACTCTGTTGAGGGAGGATGAGAAACAGACAGGCCAAGATAAGCAGCAAGAAGATGAATACCAGGAATAACCAAAAGAGAATGCCAGGCTTGAGTAACAAGCCAAGTAAGCCAACAAGAGTACCAAGAGCCTGAGAAATAACCTTCAGGAGACAATTAACATGAAAGCCATCCCATGAGAGCCAGGAGCTGTGGTTTGGAGATCAAGACAGATCAAGATTCTTTTTCAGGTCATGCTAAAACTGAGGCATTTTCTGGTATTGAAGGTATTTACCTAGCTTTCTCATAGCAAGCAGATACCAATTTTATCTGCTTCTACAACATGTATGTTGCACATGCTTGAATTACAAACAGTAGTGGCTTTCACTGTAGTTGGTGGAAATTATTCAAGCATGCTTAAAAGAATTATGAAATCACAGCCCTTACTCAACCCAATGTAGTCTCTAAAAATATAAAAATCATACAAATGGTTATATAAGGAAATACAAAATACAAAGAGCACCTGTGGAACTCATAATGACCTGAGGGCATGTGAGCTTCTCTTTGCACCCTCTCACTCTTCCAGGGGTGCTAGTAACAATCCTTGCACAAGTTTTCTATCAAGTGGTTTCTCTTCTCTTTTTTGGCAAGGCATACTATGGCAAGGATCTGGAAAGAAGACAAAATGCCCACAAGTACTTCTTGCATTAGTGTCCTTAGCTGCCACCCTGCACTCAGGGACCCATCACAGGCAGAAAAACGTAAACGTTGGAAGAGAGGGAGTCTGAAACTCACCTCTGCTCCAGCAGGTGTGCAAGAGATAGATATCTCCCTCTACTGCAGGGTCTTCATCTTGGGAATCACCATCTCACCTCTCTCAGAAGGACTGTATTTTTCAGATTTCCTTATGATTTTTCTATTTCCTGAGAATAGGCCATTCCCCAATTGACCCAGCAACAGAAATTCCCTGATCATTTTTTGAATGGGAGCCATCAGGGTGCCCTGTCATTCTTCAGGCAATTTAATGGCATGAACCATTCCTTCTGACCAAGAGGGTGTATAAGTAAGTATGTACATGTGTAGCATTGCTCCTTTATACACTTGGGGTGTAATTCTGCACAGCCTGTGAACCTGACGAAGTTATTCAGCCCAGTGCAAAGTCTGAAGGTTCCCACTTTAGAAGGAGAAACTCTCTTTATCCTACTGATGGTCAGAGTACACAGCAATCAGAAATCCAATGAAGTTTCCCCCTTAGTGAGACACTTTTCACTTACTCCAAAGCATGGCTAAATCTGGACATGTTTGGTGCTTTTCTTGGTCCCTTATGTGATAGAGCATTATTAGATGCTTTGATCTCAAGATGCCATCCTAGACAACACTGTGTATGCAAGGAAGCACAAGGGAGGTTCCTTCATTAAGAGATACTCTATGAAACAACAGGCTTTTCTAGATTTGTGACTTTCCCAAGAGACAGCTCGTACACTGCCTCTCCAAAGGTCAGTGACTAAGCAAGTGATTTTCTAGCATGGCACTGGAACAGGGAATTACCACAGATTTTGGTTTCATGACATCTAGATCTATTAGGACTGGATTTACCATGCAAATGCAAACAAATACTGTTTTGTGGAAAGCTGCACTTCCTTCCCAACTCCAAAACCTTCAGTGATTTCAAAGACAAACATTTAAAATGTACAACAAAATCTTTGCCATTGACTTAATATCTACACTTAAAATATCTGCTATGAAAGCAACAATTTCTTGTCCCTATGCCTACGTGGGTTTAGATAGAGGAACCGAAAAGTTTCACCACCTCTTCTCTGTTATTTGTCATTTTCTGTATTTTTCACTCACAGCAGTAAAATGAGGAACATTTTGTATGTAAATTAATGAAATGGCAATGTGAGTAATTTTACACCCTAATATTTTGAACATATTAGTACAAACTGGATATTAGCATCAGCTGGTGAGTCAGCTCTTCTGAGCACAGGAAGAATCAAGAACATGTTCAACATAAAAATTTCTGTCATTCCTATTAAAATGCAGATATTTGTTCAGAAGCCCTTATGATTAATTGGCATTAAGATTGCATTAGATAAAAAATGAGTCATACTGCTAGAATATCATCAGAATAAGGTCTCTTTGATTGTTGTTTTCACTACCAGGGATGTATTTTTAAATTATTCACTTGCTTGGCCTTAAGACACCACTTCATCAGCCCCATCACAGTGGCTGTGACAGTAGCCAGCAGTCAGGGCTTAGGAACATGACAAATAGGGCAAGGAGTGTGTGACCTTTCTACTGATATATCTTCTCAGCTTCTCTCAGTTAGTGATTTAGGGACTTGTCGAACTGGAAGTTGCGCCAATGATGGACTATGATCTGTGAAGTTGCCCAAGTTCTTTTTTAATTCACTTATGCTTTTAACAAATTCATTACAATGGACCGCTTAATTTGATTATATACTTTTAGGAGAGGTAGTTTCTATTTCATTTAGTTATAACTTTTTACCTGATCCTATCAATTTCTTGCATGGTGGGAAATGATGCTTTAATCACCTTCTCTGTGCCATTTCTACATTTTGACACATCTATCAGACCCTCCAGAGTTATGTGGGATCTGTTATTAACTGAGATTAAGTTCCCCACTTTATTTCTCCTCGGACAGAAGCAATTCTATACATCNGTGACCAGGTTTCCATGCAATATTAAAGCACACATAAACCATGACTTTCCACTAGCACAGAGCAGCTTTTTCTTTTGTTTTTTTCTTGATATTCTTTATTTATTTATTAATATTTGAGGACTCTCACAGTTAAGTTACTGGCAAAGCCTGGAAACCATCCCTTGTTTTCTCTTACACCATATAACTAGAAGACAGTAATAATTTCTAACATTATTACCAGGGGGCTAACCCCTATTGAAACAATGCTTTCAAACATATCTTTCCAAAGTGCTAATTTAGAGGCTGTTACAAACTTCTAATAATAGCTATTTTTACCTGTGTGCATTATTTCATACTTTCTAGCCTTAAATTTAATCTGCCCTTTTATAATCTTGTTTTCCAATAAAAAAAATCTTTCTGAAACCTTATGACTGGTCTGTCCTAATAATGATGTGTAATCTGCAAACTTTGCCTACTTACAATTTATCCCTATACCAGATCATTTAACAGCAAGCTGGCCTGCTCATGTCAGTACTAGAGGAGCTTGACATGGACCTTCATTCGTGCTAGAAATCTTTACCTGAAAGATGACTCTTTGTTGTTACTACTTGCTTCTTATCTTATGTTACTTAGCTGCTTTTCCACTCAAAAAAAGTAAGCGCTCTTGTCCTGTGAGAACTTCAGTGCACAATTCGTCAAAAAAGAACCATGTCAAAGACTTTTTTCTCATATTCAGAGTCATAATTCAAATCTACATATGAACAACTTTTCAGGTCCATAATAGAGCTTAGTAGGTTCAAGAGGCATTACCCGCAAAAAAAATCCGTCCTGCTCCAAAAGGAAGTCAAATGTATACATAGTAAATATTTGGTTCCATTATTTTATGATAGTTAATGTTCAGTTCTACCATTTTGTTACAGTTATAAATATACAGGGTACAGGTACCAGGTGTTTTGCTACATCCCTCCAAGAATATTTCTCCACATATTTTTTTAAAGACAAGCACCATGCTAACTATCTTCTGTGCCTCCTGAACTATGTTCAAGACATATTAAGAGTCCTTTTGATCTTTTCTTTTGAGCTTTTTTTTACTATTGGTTTTAAGAGTGTCTTCTAAAACATTCTTTTTAACATTTACTTCTAAATTGACAGTGAAAACTCTAGATTCTCTCTTTCTGTGGTGAGAGTCTGCTGGGCCAGACCCATTCTCCATGGCCAATACCAGGTGAAACAGTTAATCTGGCTTTTCTGTAGCAACTGTCTTACTCCTGAATGCTCCTTTCAACCCTGGCTATCTACAGCTAAACAAACTGACTTTGTTCTCCCTTTAATCAAACAAAAATTAGAAAACCATAATGTTGCCTTACTTCTATCTTGAAATGGGTTGTTTGTACTGCTTGAAAGTAACTCAGTAATTCTTTTCTTCCGTATCAATTAAAAATAAAAAAAATTGTCACTGCGTTTTCTGTGTTCCTGTTACCTTGTCTGCTGCCCTTCTATTTTAAGGTTGCTGTAATCACGTTAGCTGTTAAATGATACTGTAAAGCAGATTCTAAAACCATGTGTTTTAGATATGGAATTTCAGCCCACAGTACTTACACAATCCATTTCCTGCAGCTGGCCTTGTATCCTATGTTGTACCTTCAGGATATGTTGTCTTGTTTTTTCTATTTCTTCCAGCAAGTTTGCAAAATGCTTATTCTGATTAGTATTTCTTGGTATTATGTATCACTATTTGTCCTGAATCTCTAGAGAACTTCAGCATACCTGTGGACAGGTATAAATCTTCATGTTCTACATATTTGCATTATGGAGTGCAAGCTCTTTTTGCTGTGGCAAAAATCAGTATGTCTTAAAGGATGAGCTAATTCTGTACCAAGGCTAAGTAATTTGAATCAGGTATGTTAAGCATGTTAACCAAACCAAACACCAAAGAAGTAATGATTAAATTTTATAGGGTAACTCCTTCTCAGACAAATTATCACAAGGTATCTCACAGCAGTATCACTGAACTATGAGCAAAAGTGTCCATAAGTAAAGCATCAAACTCTCATTATCACTGACTTCACTATCAAAGCTTGTCACACAAAAATATGCAGATATTTTAAATGGAGATCAAATGATATTCAAATTCTAGTAACCCAAAGCAATCATCTTAATATTGCTAGGTTTATATATCTTCTCAAGATTAGAAAGGAAATTTTAATGTACTTTTCATCTTTATATTTTTTTAATTCCTTGCCAAATCATTTTCTTTCATCATCCATACACACTGCTTCATCATTACAGTCAGGTTGTGCAAGAGTGCAGAGCTAATTTTCTTCTTCAAAAAACTATGGAGAAGTCATAAAATGCATAGCTGCTGTTGTGATTTTTGTGTAACACTGTGAAAAACAATTCCTTATTTTGAACTATGGTAAACAGGATCCTAAAATACACATTTGGAAACAGAGAAACAAATTGTACAAACTGTACTGAAGAATATGGAGAATGCAGCAAATGTGAATGGGCACTTGGTGCTAACAGGTGTGTGTGGTTGTGGGGTAGTTAGTAGCTCGTTCTTTTCACAGCATGACTGGCCCATCATTTAAAGCAATTGGGCTGAATCTAGCCAGGTCTCCTCTCAGGAGTTAGTTAATGGACATACAGCTTCTTGGTGTCTTTATTTTCTTCACAATTTAGATCTCCCCTGCCATTGCACAGACAGGCTAAATGTCCACTGTGAGATGCTTAAGCTAGAGGTCTTTCTGGCCTATGTATTCACAGGCATGGGTTTGGGGTCTGCCTGTGACTGTCACAATAATTCATTAAAGACAGGCCATGCTACAGGGACAGTTATTTAAACAAGCTTGGCTCAGTAGTTACCACCACTACATGGAGTGGGTCTGCAGGGGAACAGCGCTGCACACATTCTTCCACAAGTACAGGGATGCTCGTTTAGGCCATGCCCATACAATGCATTTGAGCCTCAGCCTAACACCCTTGATATTCTTCATGCAAAGGCAAATTGAAGGCAGTCAGACGTGCTAAACATGAAGTGCAGTCAGAAAGCAACAAAACTATGCAGAGGCAGACCTGCCTAGAAAGGCAGACAGTGTTATCTCTCCCTCCACATCCCTACCTCCATGAATGCTTTAGAAGTGCTGTTTGACTAATCACTCCTTTCCAGGAAGATGGTGTCAAAAAGTATTATCTGTTGGGTAGCTGTAAGTGTTTCACACATAAATGAATGCAACATCAGATATGAGAAATGTGTGAGAGTTGCAGAGGGGGGGTGGTTAATATAACATGTAAACCTCTCAGCTTCCATATTCTCCCTCAAAGATAGTACCATAAGGAATTGGGACATTCTCATCACTGAAATCAGAATAAAGCCTGTCTGGAGACTGTGTATTCCTATTCATGCTGAACAGGTTTACCCAGCTCTATAAAGACGGGTTGCAGGCTGCACTCCTCAGTACATACTTGGTGTTGAAGTCTCCTTACCTTTTGAACTTGCAAAGCGACAGCACAGCTTACCCAGAAAAAAAACACCGCAGCATATCAATAAACTCAGTTCTTAATTAGCTCTCCTTCTATCTCCACTTCTAATACTGGCAGATCTTGAATGGGCTTTTTGTTATGACTATTGACTTTAGCCTTTTGAAATATTGCTGAGTGGTGACCCAGAGGGGTGGAGGTGGAATTAGATTCAGCAGCACTTATGCCATCATCTGTTTGGTATGTTACTTCCTTTCACTCTGATGTTGGGAAGATCACACCCAGCCTTCACATTCCTCTCCAACAAGTCGTGTCAAGGAACAGGGAGAAAGGAAGCTGCCCCACATACCACTGGATATCAGAAAGGAAGGTCTTAATGAGGATGTCAGGATGTAATTTTTACAGAAATTAGCCTTTCCTTTTGTCAGTCCCAGGTCCAGCTGCTATAAACATTCCAACATCATCTTATGGAGTGAGGGCTCAAGAGATAGCATTGTATTCTCTAGGGTTATTTAATGTTCTTGGCTTATATATAAAAGGAATGGTGAATTCTTAAACTCAATAGCAGTAATAAAACCCTAAAACTTAAATTAAATAATGGAGTTTGTTTTGGCTGGAATACCAAAGACAGGTGAGATGATTAAAAAAGACAACAAAAACATGTAAAGTGACTTGCTTGGTGTCATACAACAGCAACCCACTCCTGACCACCTGAAATTAAGAACCCTGCTGTATTCTTATTCATAAATTTTTATTCACAAATATTTGATATATATTAGATTTTTTAACTGCACTTTTTCTATTTTTTTTAGCAATAGCCATAATAGCAGTAGTAAATAACCAGAAGACAGAATGTCATGAAATGCACCATCATGGAAATATATTTACAATATTCCTGCTTAAGGAATGTAAAAATAATGTTTGATCATATTTTGTAGTGACTCATATGCAAAACACTGCATGTATTTCTGTGATTCATTAAAAGCCTCTTAAAACAGACTTGTTCACCTTAGAGAGGAATGTGCTGGAAATCCTTTGTAGCATGCCTAGAAAACCTTTGTGAGGGTACAGTAATTCAACATAAATAAAGGACTTATTTATTTCATTCATAGGAGAAAAAAATCTGCAAAAACAGAATCAAACAAAAATCTGTCTCAAAATATCTTCCTTTTTTTTGTTTGTTAATAAGAAATTACCGCAGTCTGCACCAAGAAAGGTTCAGATGGGGCATTAGGAAGAAATCCTTCACTGAAAGGATGATCAGATATTGGAAAGGGTTGCCCAGGGAAGTGGTGGAGTAACCATCCCTGGAGGTGTCCAGGGAACACGTGGCACTTAGTGCCATAGTCTTTTTGACAATCTGGTGTTCAAAGGTTGGACTTGATGATCTTCAAGGTCTTTTCCAGCTTTAAGGGTTCTCCTGTTCCTTCATTAGATAAATAAGGTGCTTAAGCTTTTATGCAATGTTTGAACATTTCCAGTCCTATACGTGGTTGGTCTTTTTCATTGCTTGATGTTCATTACACAAGAAAATGAATAGTGATCAGCCACTAGCTATAGCCACAAAACCCATGCAATGATGAAATCAGAACATGCCCTTTGCTTGCCTGCTGCCATTTGTCAATGACAGACTCCAATGACAGTACCATGTCCATGAATTTGGAAACCTGAATACACACTTCAACAGAAAGACAAAGTGTCCCACCAGGAAAGTGCCAAGTTCAGACACAGTGTCACAACCACTCCTGTAGAACTGATGGATGTGCCCATGTCATGGACTCCAGAAATGAAATCATGGGAAAATAGATGTTTTAAAAATAATTTAATCACTGAGTTATGTACCCATTGTTCTCCATCAGACCATCTTCAGTCAGCCTGAAGATCATTTAATTTTCCCACACATTTGCATTTGAGCACAGGATAAACTATCAGGATGATTCGTGTTGGTTATGTTTTGATATGCTTCAATTCCCAGGAGCAGTGTATCTGTTGACCTAAAGAATGGCTTATATTGCTCCAGTTTAAAAAAAAAGGCTTTAAAAATGGAAGTAAATACCACTATTCTCACATTAGAGCAAATTGACCCTCAGAATGAGGCAGACTGACCTCACTGCAAATCAGTACCAGGTATCATACAGACAGTAAAATCTTGGCCTTATTTAAACAACTGCATTGGGTTTGCATGGCCAGTTTTTGGTAGTGGGGATGCTACAGGGGTGGCTTCCATGAGAAGCTATGAGAAGCTTCCTCCATGTCAGACAAAGCTGAAGCCAGGCAGCTCCAACATGGACCCACCACTGGCCAAGGCCAAGTCCATCAGATATGGTGGTAGCATCTCTGCATTAACGTATTGCAGAAGAAAAAGGAGTTATCATGCAGATGCCATTTCAGCCAGAGAAGAGAAGACTGAGAGGATCAGCCCTGCAGACACCAAGGTCACTACAGAAGGAGGCACAGGACGTGCTCCAGGTGCCAGAGCTGAGGTTCCCCTGCAGCCCGTGGTGCAGACCACAGTGAGGCAGCTGTGCCCCTGAGCCCCTGGGAGTGCAGAGATCCACCTGCAGCCCATGGAGGAGACCCAGGCTGGAGCAGGCAGATGCCCAAAAAAGGGCTGTAATCCCATGGGAAGCCCATGGTGTAACAGGTCCTGGCAGGGACCTGTAGACACAGAGAGAGGAGCCCATGCTGGAACAAGTTTCCTGATAGGACTAGTGACTTCATGGGGGACCCAAGCTGGAGCAAGGTGTTCTTGATGGACTGCACCCCATGGTAAGGAACTCACACTGGAGAAATTAATGGAGAATTGTCTCCTGTGGGAAGCACCCCACACTGGAGTAGTGAAAGGATTTCTCTTCCTAAGCAGCAGCATTAGCATCCTGGATGGAGGGGTGGAGGAAGGGGTGGTTAAGATTTGTTTTACTTCTATTATACTGCACTGATTTTTATTTTAACTGTAAGAAATTCAATTATTCTCCCCAAGTCAAGTCTGTTTCACCCATGATAGTAATGGATAAGTGATCTCCCTCTGTCTTTGTCTCAGTTCATGAGGCTTTCATTACACTTTTTTCTCCTCCATCCAGTTGTGGAGAGAGGTGAGAGAGCAGCTTTGGTGGGTACCTGGCATCCAGCCAGTGTCAACCCATCACAACCATAGAGTTATTGAATACAAGGCCAAGTATTCCATCCAGTTTTTTCAGTGGCTGGTAGAGAAGCTCAGTCTCTCACCAAATCATGGAAAACTTAACAAGTTATCCTACTTTTCTGATTATCTATCTTTCCCTGCATGCTTTGAATCATACATGTAATCATTATCACAAAGAGTTCTCCAAAATCTAAACTATTACAAAATGTGATATGGTCTTTCCATATTAATGGTCTTTCCAGTGACATGTTTGTCCTATGGAAATTTTGTCTACACTTCAGCATTTCTTCAAAAAACACCATGCAAGTTACAAAACGTAACGGACAGAAAGGAAGATTTGACACAAAAAGAAAATTCTGTTTTTCTACCTCCCTTTGAAATATAATAATTATGCAAGACAAATTTTAAACAAAGGTGGAGATAATAATAAAAAAGATAATAAGCTTTTGTGTTGGAAGGAAAACTGGCACTCTACGTAGTCACTGCAAACATACAAATATTTTGGATAGTAATGCAGCTTGCTCTGTTGCCTACGAAGTATTTCTGACTACTGAATAAGGTTTTCTTAACATTGGGATTACATGATCTAAAGGAAGACCTATGACAAATACATTCAGTAAATATAAATACATAATTTAACTCTGAATAACTCTGGATTTTGCTTATGCCTAGTGAATGTATGTAGACTGCACTACAACCTTTCATATAATGTGGATAATCAAATTGCTCTCCAGGTTTTCAGTATGGGGAGTAGAGTTCATGTTTACTAATGTTAGAAACTCAGGTTCAAATCCTTCAGATCGCACTGATTAAAATTTGTTTATGGCTTCAAACAGTTTCTGATCTTAATATTACTATGCAACAAAACAATCTTTATCACAGAGGTTGTAGCTGAATATTGCCTTTCTTCATCATTGTATCTCCTATCTTTTTCACCTACCATACCTTGGAGATAATCCACTCCAAAACATAGGATCAGGGCATGTGATCATGGCACATATCATTTACCAATCTTTCTAACAAGGTGAGGACTGAAATTGAGAATCTACCAAGATTCAAAAACTTTCTTGTTTATAGTCCACAGCTCTCAGCTCAAAAATGAAGTATTTCAACATCATAGTAACTGTTCTCTTTAGGAAGGAATGAAACAATATTTAAGTATTCTCTTTTCATTCCCACCTGGCTTTCCTCTTCCCCAAATCCAAGAATGGCTATACAGTTTCCCTAATTCAGAAGCTTTGTCTGAATTATCCTATCCAGCCATTCTAACAATAAGTTCAGCATAGTATTTCCCAGCTGTGACAGCCCTCAACTACAATGCCAAAAGTGGAAACAAATTACTTTTGCACCAATGAAAGGACGCAGATTCATGCACTGATCTCAGAAATACACTGCTTCCATCTGTAGTAGAGCATCCCCAGCCTGCTGAAATATTGATGCTGCTTAACACAACCCAGTTGACTGACATCCCTTATGTAACAGAGAACAGAAATACAACACAAAAAAGAGTTCAAATCCCACTCAAATTGATATCAGGTTCTGCTCTCTCCCAAGAGAGATTTCTTTGCTAAATAAAAAAGTGGTTTTTTACACTGAATTAGCAGAGTTGTTAAATCCCACGTGCACAAATGATTGCAGGATGCCTCAATGTACACACCCAAATCCCTAAGTACTGAGCCTGGAGTGTACCTGCCCAAGCTTTGTAAGTGCTAAAACCACCCATGCCTTTTTCTCTCCTGGGATCTGACAATTTAGTAATTTCTTTGTCAAAACAGAACCTAAGTGGCAACTCTGCAGTCATGCAGATTGGAGACACTGAACTCTCATGGCAGAGTAGTACCCTATTCAGGAAGCAGTGGCAGTGGCTGTTGACAAAAGCATAGGATGTGAAGTACTTCACCAATAGTCATGAGTGCACAGACTCAAAGTGCAAATCTTAAATGGTCAATAGGATGAAGAAATGAAGATAAACTACCAATCAATCAAGTATTTTTTGTAACCTTCTCTGTAAATACTGGCAAGATTCAGCCACAGCAGTTAAGTCAGGAACCAGTATGGCTCCAGAAGTTCAGTGCTCTCTCCCTGCCCTTATTCCCTTTCCTCCCAACATGCACACACAATATACTCATATTCCCTGTGGGAAAGGGATCTTTCTGCAGCTTTCACTGGTATGAGTCACACTGAATCAATTTTTGCTCCAGAAAACTAGATGGTGCACTAAAGATCCCAGGTGCCAAAAGCCTGCATAGTGCACTGGAAGGCTGACGATTGATGAGCTTCATCCTTCTGAATTCCAGCAAGGAGGACAGGCTTTAAAATAGAGCCTGTGACAAGTAATTCCTCTTGGAAAGTCAGCTCATAAGTGATCTCAGTTGGTTTTCATCAGCATAACTCTCAAAGGGACACTACTCAGCGTGTCATCCCAAACCTTACCCTACAATGCAAGAGAACTGGATTCAATGTTTCAGCACAGTCTATAGCAAGGCCTATCAGTGATTGCATAGAAACTTTCCTGACAGAAATGGTGAAGACTCATCTATAGACTGGTACTAAGGCACATCAGATAGCAAAGGTTTCAGAGGTCCTTTTCCTCTTTGCTTAGCCCTTGTTTGCTTTTTATGTCTTTATGTCTTAAAGGGTCGCCATTAAAAAACACAGGTCATAATTTGAAAATTCTTCAAAATGAGAAGTTGAATAATGCCTGCAAAGTAATGAAGTACCAGTGGACAATGATATAGAGAACAAACATTCAGCTTCAGCTATTACCATCATTTAAAGCTCGTTCTGTCACTTAAAAAAAAGGTCAAAATGTAAAAAAATATAGAACCATATCTGCCTGTTTTCTATCCCTCACAAAACTTGCTTTCTCTACAGTTTCATGACTCATGAGACAAATAGGACATGGCAAAGGGATCTTCACATAAGCAGAGAGAAGACACAGAAGAACATAAACAAAGATTGAAAGAGCTTCAGTAATGCAGAATGTCATTTACTAGAATACATATCTCTTCCCAGAAGCACTTGACATGAATACCAAAAACTGACAGCAAAACCTGGCCTATGGGAAGAGTAAGAGCCTCATGCGGTGGAGACATCGTAGGGGATGATCCTGTGGATAAGTCCAGTGTTTGGATTGTGCCTGTAAGAAGAAAATCAGAGTTCTGTAAGGCTTCCAGCATGTTTTTTGTTGTCAGGCTAACAAATAACCTTGCAGCTATTTCCCTATGAAGAATATATGGCAGTTATAGAGCTATCTGTGTTTTGAAAGAATTTGGATTTTGTGAGTTTTCTCTGCATTTTCCTATGAGAGGACATGAAATGGCCAAAAACAAGTCCTTCTGTTTAAACAGGTAATGATTCTACATTAAAGACTTAATCAGATGATTTTGGTCTTTCTATGAGGGTCTTTTTTGACTTTTGATCTCAGACACAACATAGTAATGTCAATCAGCTGCACAGCTTTGAGCCCAAGAGGCAGGATTAGATTTTTGCTTTGCCTTTTTCTCTTTGGGAGGAAAGAGATTTGGAATTAGATAATCAGTCTTTACATAAAGCACTTACTGTGAAAACACGGGGCCAGATCTCATTGGTATGATTCTTAAGAGTAGACAGGTGTTCACAAAGCCCCATCTCTTCTGGGTTCACTTTCTCTGCATGAAAGATGATAACATCTTACTGTTAAATGCAAAATGAATTGTGCTCAAGAGAAAAGACTTTTTCTGTGAAAAACTCATTTAATTTAGAAGTATACAGACCAGGGTGTGCCTTAAATAAGACCTACGGCTGTTATACTGGAATTTTAAGTGGCTTAGGGACCTCTTCAGATGTCTGGGGATATATTTTCAGGTAAAATTGTGGTTTGCTCCTTGCTTCAGAGAGGATTCTCTGTTAACCTACCACAGCATGGTTTTCAGAGATTTCTGGCCATAAGATGTGTACTGGGCACATTGACTTCTGCACAGTCCAGATTACAGACCTTCACCCTCTCACAGAAGCAAAAAATGAAGGAGGGTTCTTGGGCCCATTCTTTCAGGATGAAAAAGGTCATGACTCTTCATCAGAGCTTTATAAGTCTTTTGCAAGAACATCCTCAATCATTAGACAACCCAGTATAAAAATTTTACCAACTAATTTTACCAAATTCCAACACATATCTCACTCTGGAAAATAAAATAGAGGTCCAGATTCTAAATATCATAGAGGGTATGGATAGGGTGTCTCATATTCCATGTAAAATCTCTTCTCTAGAGATATTTTAGTTAATTTATCTATTAATCTGCACTCCGGAAGGAGACCTTGTGAAGTTTTTGGCATAAACATTATCCTCTCTTTATCCCATGAGATGAGACTACGCTATTTGTAAAACAATTTCAAAGGAAAAGAATCTTCATAGAAGAAAAGCTGATTTATTGATAGGCTTAGGTAGTTTGTCATCAAACCAGTGTTTGAGGTTTAAATATCACTTATAGCTCTAACTTCAAAAGAAACATTTACTGCATGAAAATATTCATTCATTTCCTTCCATCCCCACAGCATTTTCCTGAAACACCGAGAAGCACTGTAACTTCTGCCAGACAGAAAAACACATACTAAACTGGAAATTCAAAACTACTGAATTGAAGGATTCTAAATGAAATTGAAAGGCCAAAACAGCAAGTAAACAAATGAAGCTGACTTTCTCAAAAGTGACCTCCATGGACAGGTTTTGTCAGGCCTCAGAAATCCACGATATGCCTGCCTCTTTTGGGAGGACTCACTGAAATACTGAAGCAACAACTCCTGGCTGAGCAGTGCCAGTCAGGGTTATTTTAGGCCATGCCAGGTCAGTACCATGCACCCCAAGTCCCTGCAAAAGTTACTCTCCACACTTCTCGCACACAGCAGCTATCACCCAACTAGGTCACCTTCAATAGAAACAGAAAAATGAGCCAACCAGAAAACAGAAGTCATAAGTATTAACTAAGTCAATGCAACAGTTTAGTAGCTGACAGAGCACATTGGCATAAAGATTACAAAAACAGACCAAGGCAGCTGACAAGCAACCAAACAAGCAGCATAGAAAGCATGGCAGCACTATAATTTTTTGACTCTTAAATATTTCTTGGAAAAGAAATGTTGCTTAACATGAGTAAACAAGAGAACATGAAAAGATTTCTAAGAATCTTTGAGACCTCAGAATGTACCTATGTGCAAAGATCACAAAATAAAAGACACCAATACAAGTAGGCTAACTCATAGTTCTAATAATTTTCACCTTTCAGGATAACACACCTGCAAAATAAACAGTACCACGCATACATACAAACATTACAGAGGAATATAAGATAAAGTATATAGGCAAGTCTGGTTTACTTTATGACCTTTGTCTCTCACCTCCATTGCAGAAATGCTAATTCTTAAGAGGGGCCACAAGACTTTCATTCCAGGATGGGCAGTGACTTACCTGCAATGTTAAGGCAGCTTGGTCAAAGCTCAGCAGCACAGTAAACATTGCTCCTTATCAATCCATGCAACACATAGGTGATTGAAAAACACAGTATCGATCTTGTAGGAGGGAGAGATGGAGATAGCCACACTCAAACAAAACTCTTTCCAAAGACCATGTAGGTAACAGGAACACTTGATTTTTAAATTTTCCTTCCTCCTGTTCCAGTAAACCTATTTCAATGCAGAATCATATGAGGACCAAAACTAGGCCTTTCCAGGCTAGAATGGGATTTCCTGCTTGATTGACTTGAAGTAATGTTGGACCTTAATTTTAACACCACAATATACCTGTACCACCTCTCTCTTGTCTTCCTTCCTCCATCACCCACTGTGATTACACAGAACTGTAAATTCTCCATGGAAAACCAAGACCACCAAAATAGCCTTGGTACTGTAAGCACTAACAGCTTTGAAGACATATGACTAGAAATTTTCTGTGAAAAAAGACACAGCTAGAAGGAAATATATATAACCCACTGGCAGACAGGAAAAAGAATTTCAAATCATAATTTCACTCTCTAAGTGTGGAAAACTTAATTGTATTGCTCCTCCCCTTTACACCCCACGAAAAACCAGACCTGTCTCATATTTACCTAGCCTCTGAACCCTGTTTTTTCAAAACACACTTTTCCTCGGGTATGGTATAACAGATGCAGTTTTATTCCCACTTTTCTTGCCAGGCCTGGCAGTGGCTATGACTGCTGTCCTCTTACACCTCAACTTCATTTCCATGAGAGAATCAGATGATGACAATTGTTTCATTCCTGTGAAGATGTAAGGGAAATGGTTTGATACACACAAGACAAGAATGCCTTCAATGTAAACATAATCAAGACGAGCATGCACATGGGCCAGGAAAGACAACAAAGGCTACCAGAGTACCGTATTTCAGCAGAGAGCTGTTCCAATAGCTGTCCTTGACATTGACAAAGAGCACAGAGCCTGGAAGAGGCAGCCAACGGGGTTTGTGAAGATCTGTCTTTCTCATGGATGTTTACTGTTTGTACCTGAAGTTCAACCTTTCTTAGAAATTGAATACAGTTTACAAGTTAAAAGAGAGTAGCAAGAAATGAGGCCTTGTACAAGACACAGTAACAATAGCAAAACCTTGAATGACCTGGTGTTGAAGATGATGACTTCCAAGAGCCTTAAGTCACTTTATTTACCTCATGTATATGACATGAGATTGCCTTAAAATGTGCCAAGTTTCAAAGCTCATCCTTAACAGGTCATGGCCTTGGGCTAGAGTTTGAATTCCTCATGCCATTAGTTTTACATTACCTGGGGGACTGCAATGCTGCTCTGTTACAGATCCTCTACCTCTATGCACTGAAAAGTGAGCGGTGGATGTACAAATTCACAGGCAAGCACTTGCTTGCCATATTCTAACATTTTTAGGCTTTACTTAGCAACTTAAGCGCTAAGAACCTCAGCCCACAGTTTTAAAAAATGCACTTATTTTTATAGCTTACATAAAATGTTATGATTCCACATTTAACTGTCAGGAGAAGGAAGACATGCTAGCTCAAATCTTTCAATGAGCCTGGTTTCTTTCAGAGCCTCTGGCACTGATTATTGCCACTGAGAGTCTGGACTGGAACTGAATGAAGTCCAAGTATCAAGCCAAATTTCTAGGAGTTCTTTTGTCTTGAGCAAAATTGACTCCTTACAACTGGGACTCTACAGAGTTCTTTCGAAAACACTAACATTTTGTCAGGTTTACAAACCCCAAGGAGCATACACAAACTGATAGAAGGCAGAAAATCTCAGGTTTAAGAGAAATTATAAAGCAGACATCTCATCAGGATCATGTAAATTGACCTTTACAGTTGGTAAAAACAGTTGGCTTTCTCTCCCATTAAAATCCTTTCATTTGTCATTATCCTTTTACAGTCTCTTCTGGTTACATAAAATAAGCAAATTCTCCCTCTGAAGGTGGCAGGGCCCCTATTACCATTGATACAAAGGATTTTAGTTCCCACATCTCTTTCCTTCACATGTCATCTCTTTCATCAGCAGACCCATGGCTAGCAGAGAAGAGACCTCAGACTAGAGAAGTACTGGTGGGCTATTTCCATGCCATTTCCATAAATATATTTCTAGCAAGAGATTTCCCACATGACAGCTGTGCTGAAAGTGTAATTCCAAAACTCTGCCTTTGCATTATCCCATAAATATGATTCTGGAGAGATTAGTTAAAAGGCATTTTAGCATTCTGCCACCCACACCATGCAACTGCAGAGGAGTTTCAGTTCAGATAAAGTACCCGCATTTTATGGAAACAGCAGGGAGAATTTCCATGAATTTAACAAAAAGCCCCAGCTCATGGAGAAAGTAAGGAAATTGGCATTGGGAACATTCTGCAAACAATTAATACATTAAGCCCTTTGGCTCTATTTTCTCTTGTTATTCTTAGCAACTGGTATTTCCAGGAGTACTGATACATTTAGGATCATAGGAGGAGTGAACAGGTTTCTCTAGCAGGGAGAAACTGGAAGCAAATTATGCACGCACTGAACAGGCCAGCTAGGAAACCTGCCTAGCTGAAAGTCATGCAACCTGTACCACTCTGTCTTCATTAAAAATCTCTTCTGCAAAAATACCTTTTTCAGTGATGTCCACCAATATTGTCACATACATAAGGCACAATGATGCTGTCATGATCTTAGCAAATAATTGTAATCATTCCCTTAAAAAGAGAGCTGTGCCCTGAATTTTTCAGTGTATCATGTGTTTGATACTGTTTTCTTTAGCTTATAGACCTCTATATTCTCAGTATTTAACTGAGAATATATATATATATATACACCTGGGAATATATATATACCTGGGAACAGAAAAAATGATCTGAAGGATTTTGATCCTCCACTTCTATACATAAGTGAAATCATCTGTTACGGTAAAAAATACAGATTTTCTTTTTTTATATATTTCTGAATGTAATGTTAGTAAAAGAGTTAAATACAATGATCTCTAAAAACCTGTTCAACTAAAACGATGTAAATATTTCCCACTAGAAGGAAAAACATCTTGAAATACCTCTTCAGTCAGGCTATTATACTTTCTGTACTGCTTTTAATGCTGAAATACAGTAATTTCTATCAGCACATGGTCTCTCAGCATGACAGCTCAGAAGCACTTCTCTTATGTGCTGGTCTTAAAAAGACAGAAACCAGTACTTCTCTTTCACTGAATTTAACAATGTATTAACCATGCAAGCAGAGGACAAAGTGTATTAATATTGGCAGGACTTCTTTTTCCCATTCCAGGACATGGTAATGTTTACAGTAAAGGACATGCCCGTCATGCACCCTCATCCATAGGTATAAATGTAAGTAAATTAAAACCAATACTCCCAAAATTCAGCCACAAAGTTAATGAAGGGTTATAAAAGTTACCTGTAAACAAGCAAATAAAAAAGCCAAGAGTCATCATGCTATATTGCAGTTCCTCCTGTTTGGCTGGCCAGTTGTGCATACATCAAATTCTAACGATACACAGTCTAACCCAGCTACAGAAAACAACATTTTTCATATGCAAGACGACTACGAAAACACTTTCAGGAGCAGCAGAAATGTGCCTACTCTGTGCTATGTGAAATAATACACAGACCATAAGACATTTTTCTTTCTAAAACACCATATGCTTTCCCTGTCTGCATTTGGATTGCCTGATAGAGGGAAAGTTGCATTCATATGGCTTCTCTGCCTTGCTCAGGAAGTAGCTGGTATTAAGACCTGGTTGAACAATGCAGGTAAATTGCAGATGAATTCTCTGTTCAAGCACAGACTTCACAGTCTTCATGTGAATCTAAATCTGAGGAAATAGTCTGTATCAGAAAGGTAACATGCGATGGTTTAAATAATACTTGTTACTACTGCACAAATATACTCAGCAGATCAGTAAAGAGTCCAGTTTACAGTCTTTGAGACTTGAATTGTTCACTATAACCAAATTGATTTGAAACAGGCTTATCCAGCTTAAAACTGCTTGTGGAGATGTGCTGAAGAATATCAGAGAAGAGCAGGGTGACCTGAAGAAAGCAATGAACAAAATTCTAGTGAATGTAAAATATTATACATAGGTGAATACATAACCTTACATAGATATGCATAGTAATAAACTAGGCCAGCTGAGACCATGTAGGAAATCTGGTGCACAAAAAACATCAGAGCTCAACATTCATAGCAATTCACCTCGCTGAATATTTAGAACTGAAAAACAGAGAAGTCCAGGATGATGATGGGTTTTGGAAGAGTTTCTCTAAACAGAGAGACTGAATTAATTCTATTTTTTTTATTTGACCTTTTCAGTTTGTCATTCTGATTAAATCAAGTTAGTCTCAAGTTTCTTCAAGAGAACTACTTGGCAAGGCTCAAGAAGAGAGGAAAACGAAAACAAATACCATAAAAACAAACAAATAAAAAAAACCAAACAAAAGCAAAATATGAAGAGAATATAGTAGATGACTACAAAATGATAAATGCCAAAAAGAAATTTCGTAGAGAAGGATTTTTCGTGACTTCTCACAATACATAAAAAAGGAGGCACCCAAAGAAATGATCCAGTTTAAATGAAAGGAAATGCTTTTTCCACATAGCGTCTTAATTGGAGTGTGGAATTCATTGCCACAGGAAGTGGAGGCCACAGCATTAAAGGAACTGGAAAAAAAAGGGGGGAATTTGTGGAGGATAAACCCACTGGTGGCTTTTAGACACAATGGTCTGGATGCAAATTTTAGCACAGGAAATTCTTAAACTATCAGTTACTGGAGGTGAGGATAATCGTTTCCTACATCCCCTGTTTCTCATCCTTCTCCTTAAGCACTTTTTGCAGGCCACTGCTTGCCATAGGACACTGGATTGGCTAGACCTTCAACTGATTCATATAGAAGTTGTTATGGTCTTAGGTCAAATTGTATTTACCACAGTGTCAGAAAACATGGTGAGTCGCCACCACCAAGTAACATACGAAATCAAATTCTGCAATTTGTATAGTACCCAAAGCAAGAAACACAATTTTCTGAGGATGGTATAAGAAAATTCATAGTAACTACAAATTACATGCTTGTGAGAGAGATGCTACATCAAGGAAGCCCTGAGTTCTGCATGACAAAAATCTCCTTTTGCAGTGAGCAGCACCCGAATAGAGACCTATATCTGAATTGAACAGATATAGAGAATTCAACAATTAGGGAATATACCCGCCCAAGCTTACCCAAAAACTCTTCAAGGAGAAGCACTGGGAGTGCTGTCTATGAATAATCCCTAGTTTTAATTATGAGTCTGAAGCAAATGTATATACGGATTCAAACTGGAGTAGGCACCAGCAAATGCTGTGCTGTCCTTGTGCTGCCACTAACAGCATGAAAAGCTGAACCTTTTGGTAACATCTTCATCAAAAAGTCTACCACAACATTTCTGCCACACACTATCTTACCCTGCAAGAAGGTTGCGGTCTAAGTCCCTAAAACGGGATGGGGGGTGGGAGGGTTGGGGGAGTGGTGTTCATACTCATGGTTGCAGCAAAAAAACAACATGTCGTGTGACTCAGGAGAGCTAACCCCAGAAATGTAATGTTGCTCAACAAAACAAACCACAAACATTCCTGACCACTGCGAGCAATGGGACATGCTCCAGTCTGCTGAAAGTTTGTAAAAGGCAAATTGTTGCTAGCAAGAGCTAGACTTCATACTAAAACTAAACCTCTAATTTTGCTCATAAATCCACTCATGTATTTACTCAGGATGAGCCTAATAATCCAGGGAGCAGAATGCCTCAGGGGTAGTACAGCAACAGTTTGTGACATGCAGTGCTGTCCAGAAAGACAAAGAAAAGTCCAGGACAGAAAATCTCAGGGAGACCCACTGAACACCTGTCTCCTAACAAGTAAGAAAACTTTGTGTTCATTGGGACTCAATAGCAGAGACTGATGGCTGCATGAGGTTGCCAGGAGTACAAGCCCTTGGAAACAAGGTGCAGTACTTGCCCACACATTCAGGGGTGTTAGCACCCAGCTACCATATCTGTATAGGCAAAAGTCTTCATCAATCATTCTTACAGCTTCTCATGTGAAACAGCATAGTAAACTACATCAGACTTCAACACATTGCATTCAAAATCTTCATGCCATTTTCTCATGATCCTACACACACCTAGATTTCCTATTTTAAAGTATTTTCCTATTTTAAAGTAACTATCCTCATTACTATTTGTCTATCTATAAAACTGCAATTTAAAACTCTTCTTTATTATGAAGAAACTTGATAACATCTACTTAAGTATCATTTCCTTTAAAGTAAAAATCTTGCGGTTGTGTATTTGGTCACTACATTCATCTGCTATTAAAAGTGCACTTAAAAAGAAAAAAAAAAAAAAAGCACACGCCCAAATGATCAAAAGAAAGTTAATTGCTGAGTCTGACTTACGATAAGAACCAACACAGTCAGCACTTTGAAAGCATGGCTCAGAAGAACCGGCACCAACAGAGAGGCTTTCTGTAGTCCTCTGATATTTACATTAGAAGGCGTTTGTGCCAAGCCCAGCAGATTTTCTGACTGAAGGCAGCAAGTCTCGTGCAGAGGGTGCGGAAGGAGGGGCGGGAGAGGGCCTGCGGGCAGTGGGAGCTGTGGGGTGAGAGTTCCTCTCCCCCCAACTCAAAGTGTAGGAGGAACAATGCTGAGAAAGGCAGGCGGCTACGCCCAGGTCAGCGGAGACGGACAGTCCCCCACCGGCGAGAGCCCGCCATGGCCTGGCTTTTCAGTAACATTTACACGTTCTCAGTTGTGAACTAGGGAGCTTTATTTCCTTGTCTGACTTGGTGACTTCAAGGGGAAACACATTAGAAGACGAAATTTGCTTGCAGTGAAAAAACTATAAAGGGGACAGTTTTTATGCATTATTACTAGGCATTCCTTGGCTGACGTTAGTGTAACCCCGACAGCTTTTCTTTCCCAAGGAGACCTGCAGTTACTGCAGCACGTTCCGGGCGCCTGACCTAGGCCTGTGGTCACCCACAGCAGGCACCGGGACCCCAGGTGTTACCCAGCCCAAACACCCCTTTGTAACTGCTGTCTCCTCACTCCCGGGCAGAGCTCCCTGCCTGACTGCCCTCCTCCTCTGCTAACACCCGTATGGACTGATTTCACACACAGGGGGCAAAACTGGGTGGATATCACCCAGTGGGTTATTGGTTTCTCACAGCCCTTTTGCGTTTCTTATAGGGAGTGCAAGAAGATGCTCTACCAATTATCATACCCGCCTCAGACACATTTGCGATTTGGGGAATTTAGGCATTGCTTATGTGTAGCAACTGCAGCTTGCACCCCCACGCAGAAAGCAGGTGAGGCTGAGGAAATGGCAGAGCGGCACACCTGGCAGCATTTGCAATGGCACCCACAGGTCACAGTGATGAGCAGGTTTCCCTCGGGACATCAGTCCCACGCCCAGGCACTGCGGCCCCAGCCCTTCCTTCCCGTGGCAGCTCTGGACTGAGCCTCCACCCCCAGCACTACACTTGCCTTCAGCCCGAGCCATCAGCCACGGGCCGTGCAGTGCCCCCGCGGGGATCAGGACATCCCCGAGGCAGCCACAGCCTCTCACTCCACCCACGTCCTTGCAGCAGAGCTGGCGCACAGCCCTGGCTCTGCCCAGCCCCGCTGCTCGGGGACAGGTTGCGGTCAGGCCCTGCCCACCCTTCCTGCGGAAAGGGCTGTTCGTGCCGAGGGAACCCTGGCTGCGGGACCTGCGGGAACATCACCCCCGCGCCCGCTTTGGGAGCGAGAAACGCGGTCCGGAGGCCTCCGAAGGCGGAGGGCGGACAACAGCGGGCAGAGGGCAGCGGACAGACAGCAGCGGGCAGGAGGCGGGCAGGGCAGCACGGCTGAGGCCCTGCCAGGCACAGCTCTCTGCGGCGGGGCAATGCAGGGATGGTCCCGCACGGCCGGGGCACGGCACGGACCCCGCTGGGGAGCTGCGCCAGCCTCCTGCAGGGAGCAGCCAAGGAAGGGCTTGATCTCTGTTAAGCAAGGAGACCGCAAAGGCACTGAGCGTGTGACAGCGCCACAGTCCACAGGCAGCTTCGATGAGACACCTTAACCAAGGTTCCAGGTACACCTAGCCCGTGACCAAATTCATAGAACAGCTCACTATCCACGGAGGCAAAAACTCTGCCGATACCCTCTCTCACACATACTCCCACTGATCATCAAGTTTTGTGCTTCTTAAATGAAAGTGCATGCATCCTCACCCTCTATTTTTTCGGGGAAAAAAACCAACAATAAATCAAGAACAAAGGAATCCTGTATACGTCATATGCTCACTTGTCACAGTTTTTTTCCCATTCCCCATACCACAAATAGGCACAATGCAAGGCATATCCACGTCTTGAAAAGTGGATCTCTGATCTGCAGGCTTCTGCTTTGGAAGGGTCAACAACTGCTGATGCAATTGCCAGTCTAGGGGTTCCTGGATGTTTAAATTTAAAGTTTATGTTTAAATTTTTCATTTTTCCTGGAAGTGCTCTATTTTTTCCGTGTTTTGAGAACACACAGCAGCTTGGGATGCTAATTTCTGGGCATAACCACTGGGGGATAACCATCACACACAGAGAGAACAAACAGGCACAAAGTAGCCTGACAGACTGACCCCATACAATGTAGCACCAGTGACTGGGCCATGTGACACAACCACGGGTGACATAAGCCTGGGCCTGAGTTTAACGAAGTTTATTTCGTATTTTAGAAATCCCCAAAGCACTTTAGCAATGCAGGACCTCCAAAACCCTGAGCATGCAGAAGAGAGGTCTGGGTAAATAGATGGAATATGCACACAGTTCTTACACCTCATTATATGGTCCCTTTGTGTGTCACAGCTGCCCCAGATGACACTGGTGGGTGGAGAAGAGGGAAGGGTTGATTAGGATTAGAGAAGGGTATTTACATACACAGGCATTCCGTAAGCCCTCAAATTCTTAAGAGTGTCCCGGCTGAAACAGGAGCACCCAGCTACCAGTACATATTGCATGGTACATCAATTTAAAAAGCTCTTAAATGTTGCTGTTCTTGTTGCATCTGGAAGTGCTTCACTACCTGGTCAAAAGTGCAGAGAGCACTTTAATTTATTCACAGGTACATGTCATGATGGACATATTTCAGTTGGAAAACTGCATTTTATTTAAAATTTCTGAGCGCTGCTGGCTGTCCTAACCCCAAGCACCCAGGGCTGCAGTCCACCCTGCCACATCAGCATCTGCCAGTGCTGCCTCCCATCAGCTCCGTCATGCAGGCAAACTCACACAATCACCTTCAGGCCTGCTTTTAACATCCTGCTCCCTGCTTTACTGCTGACCTGCCCAAACCCACTCATCAGACAGTAGTTGGGCTGCNTAGAAAATTAATCTCTCATTTAGTCAGACAGTAAATGTAATTCTTATCAAGCAATCAAGCACAAAGCAAAAACAATATAAGCTAATAAAATAGTCCATTAGGAACATGTTAACAGAGGAAGAAGACTCTACAAACTTAAAGAAAATAAACAACTATGACATTTCAGTAGATTAAGAAATTGTCATATGTTACTGGTGCAATA
>VZTZ01009944.1:178273-195245 GCA_013400955.1 Drymodes brunneopygia | reverse complement strand
AACCTTGACTCAAATCTAGACCAGAGAAGAGGAATTGCAGAATAATTTTGCAAACATATCTCATAGTCAGGATGGGAAAAGCCAGTCTGACCAATTCTGCACCAAGGCAATAGCAGCTGAAGTCAATGGGTTATTCTTAAGCACACTATTAAGCATTTACACAGAAGTGATGATCAGCTGTCTGGCTCTTACAGTATAAAAGCTCTCTCTACACTGCCTTTGTTCATGCTGCTCATAAATGATCATCTCTACTTACACCTTGCAGCTCTAAAACATTCCAACATATTTTTTTAGAAATTAGAANCCATCTGTTACGGGTGTATGCATTCAAAGCTGTGTGAACAGGCCTTTGCAAATAGAAGTATTTTCCCTATTTTCTGCAGGTAGCTGTTTATTGGTTTTGGTGTTTTAGCCCAGATCCCAGAGGGGAAGAAAAATGGAATTATTTCATCCACCTAAGTGAAATCTTACTACTGTGAGTAAAACATGTTCTGATGTCATGATGTGAAAATGAAAGTTTTAGTCATGGAAGGCAGTGAAGAGGAATTTTTTTCTCAGACTGCCTGGTGCTTCCAGGTCAGTGCCAAAAATTATACCATCTCTCAGGTTCAGGTAGGTAACTTCATATAGAGAATTTCCCTGGGGATCAGAAAAGAAGTGCCAGAATAAAGTGGAAGATATTGAGAGATAGATAGATAGATAGATAGATAGATAGATAGATAGAGAGATAGATAGATATAGATAGATCCTGTCATCTCCATGCTAAGTTTACAACTCTTTTCTATAGGCAAGAGGTGGACAGGGAGAGGGGAGGAGGGCACAAGCAAACCAGGAAAAAATAAAAAGGAAAGAGAAACAGATCCAGATCACCGCAATCTATTTACAACAATATGTGCAGTAACAAGTCTGATTAGAACACGTGTAGGAAAGCCTGCTGAAGAAATCATGTCATGCTCAGGGTTAGATATCAAGTTTTCTTAGCCAGGGATTAAAAAAAAGTTTGTTTCCAAATAAGTTTATCCTGCACACTGTCAGGAAATAGTTTCATGAAAGTTGTCACTCAGCCTTGTTTCTTTTGCCATGAAGTAAAGAAAACAGTAGTGCTACTGGAAACACTGAGAATGGCCACTGATTTCTGTGTTATCTGCTGGAACTTGTTCCTGGTGCTTACCCAGCTCTACCTGATTGACTGCAAGCTTGAGTAAGAGCTAGCTCTAAGAATAGCTCTAATCACTGCTCAAACATTTCCTTCTTCAGGCAAACCAACACTGACGTGTTAGAGTTTGTATGATTCTACTTCAAACTTCCATAAATGTCTTCTAGTTTTGAGGTACTTACAATGTTTTTCTTTGGTTGCATGATAAAGCAGAAAATCATTGCAATTACCTGTGGAAACCACATGCTGAACACACTATGAAAAACAGCTTTGACATAATCGTAAAGCTTGGAAAAACCTGGATCATCCTCTGCTTCACCAAAAGCTGAGAATGTCTATTTGACTAAAAAGTCAATTTATATTGTTTTATATTGACAGTGCAGTCTAGAAGTGGAAGAGAGAGAGAAAGAGGGATGGAAGAATGTGTATGGAGAAGATTTACACTGACCAACATACAGTGCAAATTTAAAAAAACCTGCCAAAAGAACCATGCCTTAAGGAAGGAAAAGGAGTAAAAGCCAAAATGTGACTGCTCAGAGGAAGAGACTGAAGCAATCAGTGATTCTTTTTTGCTTGCAGAGGGCCTCTGTCACCTGCCTGTGAAAGCACAAACAAAGCAGATTAACAGGCAGAACAGTGTGGAGTGCTGATTGTGGCTGAAGCTTAAAAATATGTCAGTGAGATAAATGACAAGTCCATGTTTTGATAGCACAACAGTGTTACCCTGAAGCTCTGGGCTGTCTGGCTGCACCAGCACAGCAAGGAGAAGAGGAGGTCTCCCCAAGGTTCCTTGTGCCCCGTGGACGGGAAGGTTTTGTTTGCTCAGTTTCCTCTCACCACATTCCAAACAGACACATGGGATTTTCCCCTCTGCATAGCCAAGAATCACACTACTGATTACAGGACTAAGGCGAGCCCAGGGCTGAAGCATTTCCCAGCTATCGCTCATGTGCCTCACAGACCACAAATGTGAACTCCAGGCCAGGCATGTGCTTTGCTGAACTGCAGCCTGAGCTGGTGGCTCAAGAATGGTGGTACTAGAAATATCTCTTACATCCAAAGGTTCCAGATGTGGCTAGGAATGACCCAAAAAAAAGCTGGTGTAACAGAAGTACCTTTTTGTCATCATCTCCAGGCTTTCTACCTCAAACACTCCTGAAAAATTTGCCCTTCTGATTATCTGAAGTGGAATGTAATATTTACACAACAACTGGTATTTTGTTAAGCAAAAAGTGACCCGTAACATTCTATAAACAATATTGACATTTTTCATGTTCTGTCTTGGTTTTATTAAGCCTGCTTTATTTTTTTGTCAAAAAATACCATTTCACATTTTGTCTTTATTCTGCATTTTAACTTCATCAGCAGTAATCAACAGCATCAGTAATTCTGTGTTTTCTTCTAGGGCCCCACCTCCCCTGCTTTTCTTTAGGTTGTACTCCAGTAGTGATAATAATAAATTTATCCCTTGTTTAATAACACTATGTACTACAGATACAAAACTAGCCACCATGGAGAAATGTTATGATGTCAAACTTCTAATGGAAGCCTTTAAGAGTTACAAATGAGTACTTAAAAATATCTTGCAGGAAAGCTATCGAAGTTTGATATAGCTTTTAATTTTGAACCCTCTTTTATTTTTTATTTTCTGAAATAAATTTTGTTTGCATTTTTAAATATTCAGGTGTTTTTAAAAGTAAAAATGTATAAAAGAACAAATGTCAAGATTAGCAATAGTAAAGTATACCTTGACATTTTCAAGGCTTTTGACGTGTAGAACTCTTGCAAACAAACTAAAAAAGTGGACAGGTTGAGTGAACCACAGGGCAGGCTGAGCAACTCTGAGGGATGCTCAGGAGAAATGACAGCCTAGCTGGCAACAAGTCATGCGTGACATTTCTCAGAGGAGGCTCCTGGAACTGAGCACCCTCCCCAGTGACCTGGGCAGTGGGACACAGTGCACCCTCAGCAAGTCCGGGCAGGGCAGGAGTGGGCATGGGCAGTGCCCCACAATGTGCAGGCTGGCTGGGCTGCACTGGCAGACTGAGGGAGGGGATGATTCCCCTGCTTAGTGTTCCTGAAGCTCCCACCAGAGTACTGTTCCTCCTGTAATCACACAGGCATTTATAGAGCTCATCAAAACATGAGCAGTTTCAAAGAAGTAAAATACTGCGGGTTCAAGCTGAGTCGTCTAACCAAGCTCAAGAGTAAGTTTGGATACTGACCAACTAAGAAAAAGACTAAGTGACTGAAGAGACAAATGAAGAAAAATGAGGCTGGATTATTTTTTACAACTCCCTTGCAGTTCTTCAGTCTGTGTGTAAATCCCCTTGCAGCCACAAAAATGATGTGATAATGAGCTCGTGTTAGCCTCTTGATAAACTGAATGTCGGAGGTGAGGACACACCTTGGAAATATCAGGCAGAGGATACCAGTGATGTGGATGGAGAAGGAAGTGCTGTCAGCAAAGCTTCATGTTTTGATCCACTGAGTGCACGTACAACATCAGCTCCTGCTCTTATCTTGAGAAAGCTTTTCCTTCCTATGTCTCTCACTTGCTCAAGAGGTGAAAGTAAGCTGGTCTGTCTGAAAACAAGAAGAAAAGGAGTGCAGTCCGAGTTTTCCAATGGCAACAAACCCACTTCTGTCGTCTAGCCATGTTCTGCAGTGCCCTCCTTGCAGTTTGTTCCCCCAATGCCTTTCCTGACCCTCCTGTGCTCCCCTCCTCCAGCACACCAGACCAGGGCTCCTCCTGTGTTCTCACCTGAGCAGCAGAGCCAGCTCACACATTCCTGCTGAGCTGCCCATTCCTGCCCTTCACATGTATAAGGACACCTGACAGATCACATGGGTGAAATGATGGGGGCTCTTCTAAACCTTGTCTGGAAATCCTAATTCCATCAATGCACTTAATGCATCCACTCATTTCTATTTAATTATACTTTGAACAAATAAGATCAAGGGTATGTAATTCTAGTTTTATCAGACCCACACAGCTCGGAAAAATAATCTTTCACTATCACAGATATAATTTCTTCTACAAAAGTACACAGAATAATATTTCACAGTCTGTTCTGCACATACACTGGTGTGCTGTTTTCTTTCAAAGAGTTAAAAAAGCAGAATTACCTCATGCAGCAAAGGATAACAATTTTCAGTTGAATGATCTTTGTGGCAAAAATGCAGATTTGGGTACAACTGTAACTGTTTGCAGACAGGAACATAATTAGTTGATTAGCTTCAACTGAAAAAGCCTGAAGAGAGGGGAATGTTAAAAATGTTTTCATTTTTCATTTTTAAAGTAACTTTGATTAGAAATGTTTCTGAATACAACAATGAATTTTTAAAAAATGCAAACAAAAAACTCCTAAGGTAATAATATTTTTCCTCTTTTTCAGTTTAGCAAAATAAGAATAAATGTTTCATTTTAATCACTGGCAAGATTTAAAATGAGAGTTAATCCACAAACTAAAATGAATCAATTGCAAGGCAATACACTAGAGGAATCTCCCACAGTCCCAAGAACATCAGTTGCTTGAGATTTAAGCCTTCTTATATATTGAACTGCAAACTCTTATGAGTCTACTGCCAGCATTAAACAAAGCTTGAGACAAAGCTACACTTCTGGTTAACGGCAGCAATCTTCCAGTTCAATACAGTCAACTTTCATTTGGCTGCTGGGCATCTTAAAAATAAAAGACAACAGCTTGAGATATGTTCTTCTGCAAAAGGGTTGAAATTTAAATAGCAGCTCCCTTCAGTGTTACTATTATATTCTATTAGGTTATGTGAATGTTTACTCAGGAAATTAGGTGTTATTATTTTTTTCTCCTCATGCAGACCAATTAGTAGTGGAGAACATTTAAAGAATTAATACTGTGTTATTTGCTTGCTCCTGAAGGAATACTGATTCAGCTGTGGGGTTTTGGCTCCCTTATTAGGAGCAATTATTTTAGTTAAAAAACAATGGATAAATAACTCAGAAATGTTCTGGGAGGAATTTTTCCAATGGAAAACATCTAGTTATAGATTTCCAGATGTTTTGAATAGGGCTTGCAAAGAAAACTCAGGGAACAGCTACCAGCAAAGTCACTGGACCCCCCAGACACCTGCCTGTGAGGCTGCTGAGAGTCCTGCCCTCTGGGACTGATATATCTGCACTATACACCCTCAATCTGGGAAACTAATTTTCCTAAGAAGCAAGATCACACATTAACAGCTTTGCTTAATAGAGTGATTCTCAGGCCACAACCTACTTGTGATCCATTGAATCACTCTGACACTCTCCTGTGAGCCAAAAAGGTGGGTCTGAAGCATGGCTTGTACAGCTCACCCCACCAGGACACAGCTTTCAGCCAAAGCCACTTCACAGAGCAGCTGCCAGGTTTATCCTCATATGCTGCCTGCCTTTAGCACCTTGATTATCTTATCAGTTTCAGCATCATATAGTTATCTAAAGGCACCTGTGGGAAAGAGACAGTCTTGGGAAAAGGGCATTATCCCTCCTTTCAGGTCTGACCTCAAAACTTTTTCCCAAGCCTCAACATTTGTTATGACACCAATTTCAAACCTTTGCAATAACTCACTGTGATGGAGGAGGCAGCAGCCAGAGCTCGCACCCTTCCCAGGGCCAGGAGGCTCGAAAGCCCTGGAAATCACCCCGCCATGTACTCCCCACCTCCAGTGGTTGCCAAAACAGCTCAGCTATCTACATCAAACAGCTGGCAAAGGGCTTTCAAAACTCACTGGGCCAGCTATGAAAATGTAGGGGCCAGTTCTGCTGTGTGTGTGCAGGATGTGAACACTGCCACCAAGGGACACCCTGGAGCGGCACACAGGTGCACTGTGTGAGGTCAGGACAGCATCCGTGCCACGGGTGAATCCTGCACCTAAGCCAGCCACAGCCAGGGGGAAGTGGAAGCAATTTCTTCATCCCTCCTCCAGGGCTTGCAGCCTCCCTGCCTGTTGTGTCGCTGTCTTTCATCATTACAGGTTGCTAGCACATGCTGAGAAATGTCAGAACTAGAGGATGAAGTAGGCAGCCTCCAGCTTTTCAAGACAGAAAACAGACTCAGTGAGCTCCTTTGGGGAAGGTCACTCACAGAGAAATATGCTGTAGAAATTAAAAGCAAAACAGGCCCAAGCAGCATATCTAGATTAAGGGCAGCAGCACACAAGAACTAGGATGATACTTGTATGATATTAGCATAGAGTTGATTCCATATTGACACGATATCAGAGCGATGTCATTGTCTCACATCACTAGATAAAGTGCAAAAGTGGGTTTTTTGTTATATTTTATGCTAATCATTTGGCCTTTCAAAAATAAGTGTGTTGTGATTTTCCTAGAAATACTCTACAGCAAACACTGCCAGCAAATACCATTTCTTGGAAAACAGAGAAGTGAGAATGGGTTACAGGAGAGACACAGGCCAACATCATGCTTTCAGCTGCTCTACAAAGGCAAAATAACCTGGCAAGCTCCGGCATTTCAGCAAGCGGAGAGCACAAAGGAAATCTTTATTCCTATGTTACTTCTGGTGGAGCCCAACATAAATGCTAAGGATTAATGGATGCTATAACCCAAGTTCTAGTCCTGTTAATATTCCTGTTCATGTTTTGTTTTACATACAAAGTGCTAAGAAGTAGTCTCTAAGGCATGTTTCCATGGCCTGAACGAAAATAAACTAACGCTGCCACAATCATCCACTCCAGGCTTGAGGTACTTGGGATGCTAATGGCTTCTCAGAAGCCTTTTCTGCTGACCTTCAGACTTCTAGAAAGAAGCCCTTTGACTCCACTATTCCTTGATCACAGACAGACCCAAGATTTAAGTACCTCAGACTCCAATTACTCCTTAAATGTCCCATAAAATTCCAAAGAAAAATAAACCTTCCTCGAAACGACCCATCAGCTCCTCAGATAAAAAAATACTCTTTTCACTTTCTACCTTTTCTCTTATTTGCCAAAACCTATACTAACTCTTAGCCTTAAAGTGTCTTTCAACGTTACACCACACATTTTTCTTTAGCGTTTTAACCCCCTCATCCCTTGAAAGAATAAAATTTTCATTTCAGATTTATGTCTTTGATTTGATAGATAGCATGCGAGAAAGTAGTTCACGATGGCACACTTGGTATCAGATAAATTGATTTTTCATTAAGGATTTTTAACTGCTTAGAACTCTTCCCAGCAAAAACCATAGTAAACCGGAGGGAAATCTCATTCCTCATATGTGATGCCAACATTATGCAACTATTAGGGAAGAAAGACATTGATATTTTACTTAATCTTATGGACTCCTGGCAACTTTTGACATTGAAGCATGACAAAAGGCTTGGTATAAACCCAGTGTAATTGATTCTTCACAGGGAATATGAGGGAGCATATGCTCTCCTGCCTGTAAAAGCCTTTTTGCTATATACACAATATACACTATATACACCATAGTGTAGTCTCTGGTGCAGGTACTACAATTGCTCCAATACTGCCCTAGGCTCATTAGTCCAATGTGTCTTCCCAAAATTTCAAGACAGAGGCAAATACTCTTTCCCTCCTGCAGACTGCAATTATGTCTTTACATAAAAGCATAGAAGGGGAATTTCAAATCAGTATTTATAAGGGCCCTGTTACATAGGTATAGCCAACAAACTCTGACTTATTACTCCTTTTTCTCCCTTTTTAAAGACATCTTTCTAACAGGTTTTTTTTCTGAAAAGTTTGAAAAACCATGAATTTTAAGTGTACCTGAGCACATTCACAGCAGGTTTTGAGAACTTATACTGTCAGATGACATTATGAGAGAGAGAATCCTTTTTACCATATGCAAACCCAGAGCTTCAGCCAAAAGTGATTATTGCTATTAACCAAAAGACCTCTTTTGTCATTTGTTGCCTTCTTTTTCTAGGAGTACCTGAATTTTAAGTTAGCCACTCAACGCATGTGAAAGAATCAATCATCAAATATGTTCATATGTCATAATGAAAATATCCTGGTAGTCTGAAATTGTCCACATGTGGGGATAAACTGCTTCACAGGCAGCAAGAATAGCATGGCAAAAAAATCTCTGTTTATCTAAACATTTTAAACACAGTCTACCTTGACCAAAACACAATTTTTCAAGTGAGGTTTTACAAAGAGTGCTTTAGAATGAAAACACAAAAATTCTTCCTTCTGGTTTCATGTTAAGATAAAAACCAGTGGTTTTGAGAATCACAGTTGTCCAGGAGAACAGATGTATCTGTTACAGTTGTCCAGTTCACAGACCAGCTTACAGACAGCTCTCTGGAAAATACCATTTCTCCCCAAAAATGAGGGAAAACTAGCCATTCTCCATGGGGCATTTGGTGAAGAAACTTTTCATGCCACAAACTGGTATAAATTGCCTTAGCATGGAAATGAAGGGTGGCAGCTTGCACTATTTGGCAAGATGGGTCAAGTGGTGTGTTATCAGGTATCAGCTACAGAGACCTGCTCAGATCTGAGCAATCTGAGCACCCTCATCATAATATACCCTGAAGAAATGGAGCTAGGAATTCCTGGTTCGATGTTTTCAATGTGAAAAGAATTTTTTTTTCAGGANGGGGTGCTGGCAGGGCATATTTGGCGAGAGATTATTTCCAGAGAAAGTTTCCCTGCTTCTCTAACAAATTGTATCTATGTAATGTGTGATCTCACCACAGATGTATCAACCTTAGAAAAGAATGTGTGGGGACATCATATTGCTCAGCTATTTTAAGACTACCATTATTACAAAGCCTAGTTACAAAAATGCGTGTGCAGACACAGCCTCAACAGAGGTTGTGAAAATATCAAAACATATTTTCAACAAAGCCCACATCTAAAGGCAAAACTCAAACAAGAAGCACAAATATAAAAACAACCTGCATCATTTCAAATTTTGTTTTAAAGATCTGGTCTTATTTTCACCAGCATGAGTAAAATGAAATTAGATGTCAAATGAGGAGATGCAGAACCAGTGCAAAAAAATCCTCGTGCCTTACAACAGATTATGTTATTGTGTTTAAATACTGTACCTTTCTGGTAGGCAGTACACAAACAGAGTCAATTTTATGTGGGAGTGGCTGCTATTATAAGCTCTGATATACAGCAATCAGGGACTAACAGAGCAGCTCAGCTGACAGGCAGAGCTGGTTTCAGTATGTTATTCTTTCTACCAGAGAGAATTCTATTTCATTCTAACATTCTATTCAGTATGTTAGACCTTTCTACCACAAAATTAGCTGTCTGTGAAATGAGTGAAAAACACAAAGAAACCAAATTCTATTGAGCAATGTCACCTGTTAATCGTGACATAAAATGTGATCTCTGCATTCTCTTAAGGAACGTTTGCCGAAAGCCTGCAGATCTTACAGTCCTTCTGAGAGCATGCAAGAATCCATTTACCAAGGCTTAGATATCTGCAGGCTAGGGCTTCAGATTTCACCCAGAAAGACAGCCTTTAATGTGGGTGCCCATCCTTGCTGAATACAGGTAACGTAGAGCAACAGAGATGAGCAACGCATCAGCTAGGCTATAATCTTGAGCAATCACTGATTACAGAATACTTTGAAGATTTGGTACAGCTTATTTTGCCATACAGTGTTGCCCAAAGCTCACAGTTATTTGGGTATAAAACCCTTGATCCATAGAATGTGTATTGAAATCATGTTCCTCTGGACATGCTGGCCCAGGACACGGGAAGCGAAACAATCTGAGCAGTGTCCCCTGGCTACTGATTTCTCATCATGAAGATGGCCAAGCACCCACACTTCTGCTTTGGTTTGGACTGGGGATCTTTACAACACAAACTGGCAGATGCAGGTGCTCCCATGCTCCCTGCTGCCCATGCTCCCAGTCTGAAAAGGGTAATGCGACCGTGTTCCCATCACACCAAGGCCTACCAAGCCCAAGGTAATAGATCCTGTCATTGCACTCCATCTCTTTCAGCAGGCTTAATTAGCTTGGCCTCAAGTACCATACTGAAGTGATCTGTGCTAGGTTCCTCTAGTAACCAGTAGACATAAGCATCCATTACTTCCCAAACTCCATTTCTGCTGGTTCTCTTATGGCCTCACTTCACACCCACTCTCTGCATTTCCTGACCAGACAGGTAACACCAGCTTAGCATTCACCCCACAAGCCCTGTGGCCTTTTCACAATTCATTCCAGCTCTCCTAGGCAGATTACCAGGCTACCTGGCAAAGCATCTGGGGAAGCTAGTTCATGGGATAATGTGGACACACAGCAAAGGGAGAGCACTGCTGGTGACTGCTTTCCTCCCATGACCTCTAGGGATCTGATGAAGTCATTGCTTCCCACTGACCCTGGGGCCCATGACCTCTCTGTAGGCAGCTGGCAAAATGGAGAGAGGAACCAGGACATGACATCATGCAGAGCAACCCCTGAAGCATGGCAGCAACAAATGCACGAGGAAGAAGCTTTCCCCAAGCAAAAGAGAGGGGGAAATTCCACAAGACATCTTTGCTTAGTCCAACACAAGGCAGAAAGCAACAGGCTGAAGTGTTTTCTGTTTCAGGATGTGTTTTATTTGCCTTCATTGCCATATAGTTAACAACAAACCAGAGGTTAACTTTTTATGTGGCTTGAAGGAATAGGAAATTCAGTTTGGTTCCTACATGAGCTTTATGTAGTCAAATATTTGTAGTATTTGAAAGAAAGCCAAGGCAGCACACATATTCAGAGTCTGCTGTGCACAGCACATTTCCNAAACTGCTCTCCCCCCGCGGCTGACTACGGGCTCGGCCCAGGGGACAAAGAGATACCACGACCACCGGCAGCCTATCCCGAGGTTGCCCGAGATCCCGACAGCAATGATACCATCACGATATTAATTTTATATTTAATACATTTCAGCCTCACTCAAGAAGCTAGAATGCAGTAGTGCTATCCATGTTTTTCCTTCCAGTTTCCAGATTTATAAAACAGAAGACTATTAAACCTAAAGACCTACAATGCTCATTTATAAAACACTAACCATAAAATTTGCTGTAATTATCTTGTATTGAAATCAACAAGATGTATCTGATTAAAGCATAATTTTTCTTGCTGAAGCTTACCTCCTGTGAAAATGAAAAGTATTGTTTTAAAGGAATGAAACTGTCTGTTCTCTTCATCTTCATTTACTCCACTGTCATTTGCTTTCCAAGAAGAAAACATGCAGTGTACAGGCAAATAAAAATTACTTGAAGATACCTACAAAATTTATATCAACTACTACTCAGCCCTCTTTTGCTAAATAGACTGACTTGGTTTAGGATGTCCTTTCAGCCCTCCAATGGCTTTCGTAGGTGTTGTTATCATTGTCTTCACGTTTGTTCTGCGTTTTAGATGGACTCTGGAGGTGCATACTGTATTGAGGCATTGGTTTCCTTTCTCCCTTTCCTCCTTGTCTTTACTGCACTCCTGATGACAGCATAAGCCTTTCTCACCCTAGAACTGTGGTGACAGGGCAGGGAAAGGGACAACCCTACAACCTTTACAGACTTGACACTTTGGACTTCTTACTCAAGGTAGAGCCTTCATTGCCTGGTTTGTACTGGCAAACTCTCTGCATTTAGGCTGCTGTGCTAGGACATCCTGACTCCTCCCTCCAGCTTTAATGTCCTCATCATTGGTTAAAATCCTGCCGGACTTCATAACATAAAATCACAGTTACGTACAACATGAGAATATATGCACCTAGATTATTGATGAATAGTTTAAAGTTTTGTAATAATCTAGGATGTGGAACATGCCAGAAATAATTGCATTTGGTGGGGTTTCCCTTTTTGGGACAACTTTTAATTCATGTAATACTTGTTTTACTGATACCATTCTGTGTTAGTTTTAAGTTAGAATATTATGCAGCACTAATACTGTCATTGTATTTGTATGCATTTTAATGAAATGTAGTCAAATTAAGTTTTCTTTCTACCAAATAATGGAGAATAATTTCTTTCTTCCAAAATTATGCTGAATTTCATTAAATACATTCCCTATCCTTTAATCCCATTATCACTGAATCCCCATATTTCCTTTTTTTCTTTCCTTGCAAGGGATGGCAAGACAATAGACTTATAATTTACACAGGACATTACACTTGTCTTTTTCAAACTTCAGTCCTCCCTCCGACTTTCAGTTTATATTTGTGCAACTATTACTCAGAGATGCATGACTTCTTCATAACTCTAAAGAGTATTTTTCATTAGTCAAGCAAAGCCAATTTTTCTTGTCCCAATTTATCCAGAACAGCCTATTTAAAACAAAGGAAAAAGAAATAATTTTCTAACGTATGTTCTATAGATGTCCTCATTCCAATAAATTTTAAGGCAGTTTTCTGCCTCTTCATCACCTGAATACATCACCCTGATTCCTTCCAAACAGAACAAAAACACCAAAACCACAAGACACAAGAGAAAAGGAAAAATCATGCATGATCTCCATATTTTCTTCACAGATGCTGACTCTTCAGCACCTTGTAAATTGAGCAAACTAATAAAGGGAAAAAACCTCACTGTGAAAATAAATTATGATTCTCTTTTAATTGAAACACAGACTCCACTGTGGTTAATTGAGCTGTGAAAAGTGAATACAAACAAGTTCTCAAAAATTCAACCTCAAGTTTGGATTTACCACACATACTCCTTTTATTACCCCCTCTTTACATGTCCATGGTTCTTGCAAGGAGACTTCATGGGGACCACGACTGTTTATGCAGTTGAATATAGCAGTATGAAAAAATCATGATGCAAGTCCTGTGAGGCCAACCCATCTCTTTCATAACCAATAATCCCAAAGCAGTGAGTCTAGTGATAGTCGGCTCTTGAAACCGTCAACAAGTCTGTCAGAAAAGATTTTCCTTCATCCTTCAAATTTACAAAAGCCAAAGGAACATAGAAAAAAATCATTCCTTGATATGATTGTGCAAACCTTTCATTCCTGTGCAAGCTTTTAGGTCTATCCAACCAAGAAATTATATAAGAGTTTTGTTTGCATGAATACTTGTGGAAATCAAACTTTGAACTTAGCACATAGCTCATTGGAAAAATATTTTTTTCACAGGAAAATGGGAGTAGTTTCTTTACAATGGCTACAAACTGAAAGCTGCTACAAAGTTGGGATGCACTTAGGACTCGTGGCTGGCATCAGCATTGTCCCAAGCCAAGTGTCTTCAAGGAAAGAGAGACTCTTTGAGGGCAATTTTTAGAGTCATTGTCTGTTCAGTGTATTACTAACCACAAAAGAAGGTAAAACTGTAAGAAAGTTTATGTCCAGTCAATCATGTTAAGCAAAGATTTTACTACAGTGATCCAGGTACATTACCTGCTACTAGAACCACTCAGTTATTACATACAAATATTTTAAGTGTTGCATGGTAAAAACAGGAAATAATTATAGAAGTGACATTAGCCCACACTGGGTTTTATTGCATGTATGGAGTAAGATTTACTAACTGTTAGGCCACATTCACTTGCACTGTTTCTGAAAAATCTGCGATTGCTACCAGTGCTTTTCTGTGAGATGCAATTCCTATGCAAAAAGCTATCTAGTTCAATTCACAACACCAGACAATTTTTTTGTTGATCCAATAAGCCAGATAAGGATCTGAACACACCTTCACAGATGCAATTACTTCATGAGACAAGAGCAGATTCACTTTAAAACTCACTCTACCTGTACTGTCTCAGGAGACCAAACTCCATACAGGCCACTCCTCTGCCAATCCCCAAACAGAACAGTTTCGTGTGCTTCAGCATTCTGGTCCCTCGCATGGAAGGTGAATGCAGCCTCTGCAAGCTGTTCACAGCCACACAAGGGCTGATCTACAAGAACAGCCCCTGCTCTGCCTTCACAGGTCTGCAGTGCAGGAGACACACCTCTGCAGTCCTTTTATCATCCAGGAAACTCCAGCAGCACAGGTGGTGGCAGCCCCCAGCATCCAAAGCACAAACAGGATCTAAGGAGCCTCCCTGACACCAGTATCCTCACAGGAGGCCTTTCTCCCTGCTCAGTACTTCCATATTAACAGCTCCTACTATAGTCATAGACATGGAAGCCCCACATTGGTATCTCTGGCCTCTATATAGACCATCATCTCTAATCACATCTCAAAATCAAACCACAGCTGCATGGTGGCAGTTGCTGAATTGGTGCAAACTCACTTTTGCTGATGCAAACCTGTTCCAAACCATCTAGAGGGATAACTTTCCCCCCCAAATACCTTGCCAGGTCAGGTAAAATCCCTATTCCCAGGGGAGCAAACAGGCAGCACAGCCTGTGTTATCCACACTTGGTAATGCAATGACAATGCTGTTGGTCTGTTTCAGACCTGTCTGGTTGCCAGGTGCTCAGAAGCACATAGGTCATTCCACACAAACTTTGAACTACTGTCACTCCCCAAACTGCTGTGAAACCACAGCCTTGTTCCTTACTGCAGATCCACAACTTCTAGAACCAATGCCCCATCTGATTCCTCTCATTCCTCTGCTGATATCAACATTTCAATAAGCATCAATGGAGCAAGATTTTTTATCATTAATGGTAACCTTTGCACACCATGTAGTCTAATAGTTATATATAATATCTCTACATTGCCATTTGATCAGATGAAAGAACAGAAATTTACTGCAGTTCTTCCAGTGGCTAGATTAATTCTACTTTTGTTTTGACTGCAAAAATTTGTGAAAGGGAAAAAAAGGAGGGATGCTTAAAAAAAATTGCTTACATGTGGCTGCTCTCATTCTCCACCCTGCAATTGAAAAGAAAAGGAAAATAAAAAGAAACCTTGCCCCACTCCTATTTATCTAGTGAGGATCTATCAAGCTGAAACCCTGTGTTTAATACTGATTTCGCCTCTACTCAGTCACTAGCTCTCACAATCAGTACAGTTTCTCTTCCTTCTCTCTACATTGGCCTCCAGATTAAAAGATTCTTTACATGTTTTCCTTCTAACTTTTTGCTGATTTTTGTAAGTATAGATGAAAAATAGTTTAAAAGGCATAGAGGCCATTATCAGAATAAAAAAAATTCCAAAATAACATCCTTTTAGACAATTTTTCTTCTGAATTTCTAGAGGCTCAGAGTGCTCTATCAAGCAGAATAGGAAATAGCTTTTTAAAAATCTCACTCAAATAGGCTTATTCCTTCAACAACAAAGTAAAAAATGCTCTGTGAGCTACAGAAAGAGGCTTTGATCTCAACCCAGTTTAAATAAATCAGACTTTGGAGAAAAGTTTTTCTGAAGTAGAGTTACCATAGGCAATCGACCATAAAAATCACTATCTAGCTTATATAAATAAAAGCAAATTTTATCAGCAATTTGTATTGACAAGACTTAAATGCTGAAAAAAGGCCTTTTACTGATCTTAGAGTCATAGAATGGCTTGAGTTGGAGGGAACCTTAAAGATCATCTAGTCCCAAACCCCCTGCCATGGGCAGGGGCGCTTTTCACTAGACCGCATTGCTCAAAGCCACACACAACCTGGCCTTGACACTTCCAGGTATGTGGCATCAGCAGCTTCTCTGGGCAACTTGTTCCAGTGCCTTTTCAGCCTCACAGTAAAGAATACCGTCTTAATACCTAATCTAAATCTACCCTATTTCTGTTTAAAGCTATTGTCCCATGTCCTATCACTACAGTCCCTGATAAAGAGTCCTTCCCCATCTTTTCTGTAGTTTCTTTTTAGGTATGGTCTCCCCGGGGACTTCTCTTCTCCAGGCTGAACTATCCCAGCTCTCTCAGCCTGTCGTCCTAGGGAAGGTGATTCAGCCCTGGGAGCACCTTCATGACCTTCTCTGGAAGCTGAAATAGTCTGACATTATTCTTGCTTGGATCAGAGGTGTCTGGAAGTCTCATGTCCAGTGACCCTTCCTGCAGACATCCCAGCTGCCATATGAGCCACTGCTCTGCCCAAGCAGAGCTCATAGTGGCTTCAGCCAGCTGCAGAGGTTTCAGTGCCCTTAAAACTAGGTACACTTTCCCAGCAGACACCTGCACTGCTGTCTCTGACAAATTGTTCTCCCAGCTGGGGTGATAATTGTGCTGATAATTTAAATTTGAAACTCAGAAAACTCTTCCCTTCTGTCACTTGTCCGCCTCTTCCTTACAAACTACCCACAAGAAATCTTGTTTGTTCAGGGAATCAGTCACAGAGAATAGCAGAGAGTGCCTGGAGAATTTAGTCATCTGTGTTTCTATTTGAAGAAGAAAGAAATAGTGGGCATAATCAAGGAAGGAGACAAGACACAGTTGTTGGGATGGATGTAGCTTGTTTTCAAAACCTATAAAGACTTGTTATTTTTAGAAAACTAAAGGAGAATTAGCCAAAAACCCAAAAGCAAGGCATGTTTTTATATGTAAACAAAGCATATACGTATATATCCAATTTTGGTTTTTAAACCAAAAGCAGGAGAGGTATTACAGCAGGAAAGGCACTGCAGAAGCTGTTAGAGTGAGGTGCATAAGTAGAAACTGGAAGAGAACTTATTCCAGTGCCACCATACTTAAGAGTAAAAAAAAAGTTGCGCAAATAATCATGAGAGTATTTCTTTTAACATATTGTTTTGATGAAATGTCCTGTCAGTCTGCATCTTTTAAACTTGAGCTACAGTTCGATTAGATGAAAAGAGCACTCCTGTGCATGCCAAAAGGCAAGGTGGTTTCAGCTGGAAGTGAAGTCTATCACTCACAAGCCTTTGCCACACCTTCTAACTTAAGTTTATTCTGCCTTTGAGTAGAACAGTAAATGAAGATGATATAGCAGTGGGTTTCAATATGAAGTCACCAGATGAGGGAGTTCCAATAAGATTAATTA
>VZTZ01009944.1:95237-178232 GCA_013400955.1 Drymodes brunneopygia | reverse complement strand
GAGAGAGAGACATAACAGAAACCCCATCTTCTGTTGACAAATAACTCCTGTGAGTCAATGAGTATATCCACTGATTTCAATTTTTGACAGGGAAAAGTTTTTCAGTTGATGCCGTGGCCAATGATGGAATATCATCTTGCTTTTCCTGCTCAGTCATTCTTAAAATCCATTGCCCCCTTCTTCACTGATGAGTTCTTATAGCCTGGGTAGCTGTAGTAGATTACAGAACAAGTAGAACTGCTAAGTTTTCTGGAACTTTTCTTGTAAGGTCTTGTTTTGTTTTACTTTATTTTTAATTTTCTTTCATTTAATTCCTTATACAAAACAACATTTGGTTGAAAACTGCCACTTGAAGAGTATTTAATTAAAAAGTACTGCATTTAAGTATAGAGGAGGAGCAGCATATGCACTCATGGAGTCCTTTTAGCACATCAGCTCTCTACCCCAACCAATGGGCAGGCAGGAGAGGAAGCCTTGCTGTAGGTACCCAGCAGTGCAGAGCCCCCCTCAGGGTTTCTTGATGACACAACATATCTATCCTGGTAACAGATGTCCTCAGCTTTGGCTTCTCAGAGGGGAAACAACCACTTCAAAACAGAGCATGACCTCGACAGTCAAATCCAAAAAGCTTCTGCCAAAACCTTTCCTTAAAATTTCCAACACAAAACACAGGCTCTCAGAAGAGAAAAAAATCATTTGCTTGAAAACATAAACATTTCCTCTAAAAAAATGGAAGCATCAAGTGTAACCTTCAGCAATAGAAACAAATATTTCCTGTTTAAAGAAAAATAGGGTTTTGTTAAAAGATAATTCAGAAGATTTCTAATAAAAATGTATATCAATTCAATATGTAGTAATCTAATCCTTGTGACTGCCTTGTTTCCTATGAAGAGAGGAGGCAAGACTTTAGATCTCATTTACCTTCATTTATTAAACCTAGGACCTACTCAGATTCAGTTCATCATCTTTGTACACAAGGATAACTTTAAATTGGCCTAGCTTGACGATATGTCATTTACTTTAGGTATCCATAAGACAGCCAGATGTTGCACTGGTCATACACCTCTTTGCTCCTCAGCCTGGCACTGGCGCAAAGCACCAAGTGACAATGAGTTTCTTTCAAAGGGCAAAGCTGGTTTGGAACCAGTCTGTGTTTGTCAGCTGTGTGAGGTCCTGGTTCTCTATCCCTTATTGCCCTTTTGTGAGTGCTGGCTGCAGTTGTCTCGAACTGGACACTGGCCAGCTGAACAGCTGGGTATGAACAGAGAGGTCAGACCACGGGTGCAGCCAGCCCCATGCTCTGCCTCCAGGAGCATGACAGGAGACACCAGTCACGCAAGCCTGCTGCTCTCCTGGTTTCGCTCTCCTGCACCTTCCTCCTGCACCCTCAGATGCTGTGTCAGGGTTGTTAGAGGATACATGGCCCTTTTTGTGTCCCTTAGACCTTTAAGTTAACTCTTTCCAGCCGTATTAGCTGTTAAATTGTCTAGTGTATATTTGAATATGCTGATACCATCTGCTTCTACAATCTCCTGCAAGATCAAATTCAGAAGTTCACTACTCACACAGTGGAGTGTTTTCTCTCAGATTTAAACTGATCTCTGACCAACTTCAGTGACTGACCCGAGTCCCAGTACTTGGGAATTAGTTGTGCAATAGGCCTGTCCACCTCCCTTCTGATTTTGTAGGCCTCAGGCACAGCACTCCAGCTTATTCTGCTCCAAGATGAAGAGTGTCTTTAATGTCCTGTATTTTAATATCTCTTTACAAGACACTGATCTTGACTGCTGCCTTCTTCTAGGCTCTTCTTGCAATGTGGAAAATGGAATGGCACACAGAACTTGAGCTGTGGACATGCCAAATAAAAGAGTGCCTTTTTCCTTCTCATCACCCCTCTAATGCTGACCAACATTTTGGTGGGCTTGTTAGCATACTGCTGTTGCATACTGAAAGTTAATTGAAGAAAGCCCTCACCAGTGACTCCAAGACCTCTTTCCAAGTTCAGCATCATGTAGACATGGGTAATTTAGACATTGTTTTTTCCTAGATTCATAGCCTTATATTTATCTACTTAGAATCATCTACTAACTGTTTTGCTTGCTTACTCGTTTTTGCAGTATTCATTTGAAGTCCCATTTCATCAGTCTATTTGATTTCTTCCTCCCTGATGAAAATTGAATATTAAGCCCACTGAAGCTCTGCCTTTTGCCGGGCAGATCTTCTGGAGGAAAGGAAGACTTCTCTCTTCAGATAAAACAGCACCTATTCACACTTACGTAATTCACGATTCAGCACAATACTCCTCAATCATCAAGTCTGTCCATGAAAAGTGCTCTGTTGAAAGTGTGACAACCGTATACAGGGACTTGAATAGTACAGAAATAAAAGAACTGGAAGAGGAAGAGATACATTCAAAGTTTTTGTGTAAGAATACATCAGCCACTAAGGAGCTGTGGATTATATTTTTTTCTATTTTGTGCATAGGCATTTGCTTAATGCCATATCTTAATTTTGCATGAAGCTCTCCTAGAAAAACATTTTTCAAAAGGCTGCATAAAGAAAACAAAACTCTATGATTGCAGACAAAAAATGTCTTTGGTCTCCCACCACTTTTGAAAGGGAAACTTCTCAGTTACAATAAAAAGGGAATTTGAAGTATTAGTATCCAATAATAGAATTAAGAGTTGGACAGGTTTTTATTGATCTTACTTCTATTTGTACCAAGGTAATTCCCCAGGACAAGCAGAAAATAGACTGAAGTTTTCCTGACACTAGTTCTAGTTCTCACCCTCTCAACAGTGCTCTTCTCAGAAAGATACTTTACATCATGTTGAGGCCCACAGAGTTCCTTATACCTTGGTTCCCTAACAACACAGCACATCCTTGTCCATACTTGAGCATCTTGTTTAAAAATCAGATTGTTCTGTTTCCACAGCCCACCAGAGAACTCAGAGAAGAGCTTCCAATGTATGTATCCACAGAAATAATTTCTGTAGTAGTATTTTCCCCTCATATACTCTTTCCCTCTCTTCCCTTTACATCTGCATGTTTCAGCTGTCATTGTACTGCTAACAATAAAAGTGGAATATAGACCTTACAGAGGAGTTGAGGTAGTTTTACTGTAATACTACTATTTTTCAAGGTGTGCAGTAAACCAGAATATTTTTTTCTTGAGGTCTGGGATGGTCCGACTGGGATTTCAAACTTAGGTTTGACTAGGAAGTTTAAACAGGGACCATACACTGTGTTAAACTTCTGAAACAGTATGTATGTAAGTATGTAACACTGCATGGTGGATTTTCCAAGGACAAACCATACCACACAAGGTGGAGCAGCAGCAGCATGACCACAGCAGTTATGTATCTGTTCCATGACAGTTTGTCAGTTCAAAACTAAATCCTCATTATTGACTAATCGCCAAACTCTCTCTGCCCTTGCTTGCACTGCCCTGGCACCTAGCACTGTCTCCCAGAGCAGAAGGGTTGAAGAAAACACCCTTTCTATCACAGGGATAGTTTATAGCACCTAAATCCTGGCAGAAGCAGGGGTTCATTCCCCAGCAGTCCCTGAAAGAAAATCACACCTGGTTATATCTTAATAGCATCCTCATCTGCTTCCCAGGGCACTCCTTCACATTTTGGCTGCCGTGGTTCCCTGCTAAGGTAAAAAGTGTAAAATAAAAAAATAAAATAGGAAAGGAAAAAAAGTCTTGGGGCTTCTTCTGTAAAAAGCACTTTTGCATAAGGGGGCTACAGTAGGGGACAAAGTTCAGGGAGTGTTGTGCTGCCCACTGCCACAGTTTGAGCAGCTTCACCCAACAACACAGCACTTCTGAGCAGCAGAGCACTGGCTGCTGGACTGCTGACATTTGTGAGTGCATCCAGCAAACTGCACATCTGCAGTAAACAAGCTTCCTTCTTATGTTTGTAAACTCAGAGCAAAGAAAAGGTCAGCCAGGATTCAGCCTCACCATGCAGATCTTATCGACTGCTCAAAGCACTAATCAAGGGACCTGGTAGAAAGTCAGAGTTATTTCTAATATCCTTGAGTCTCTGTGTCATATAGGAGAGACACAAATTAGCAACAAAGTACAAGGTCTAGGCATGGGCTCTTGAACAGCAGAATTAATAGATAACATGATTAGTGGAGATCAGTAAACACAATGTGTCCCAAAAATAATCTCTCAAGGGCTCTACCAGCTAAATTTAAACTATTTAACAAGGATAGCTTGTCTACAGCAGCAGCAGATTAAACTGCAGTTTGTTGTAGGCTTAAGGGCTCAACCACGCAACCTGTGTTTGCATTGATATTAATTCCCTTTTGACGTAGAAGGCTTGGACAAAGTCCTCTGTACCACGTAAGCTCTGCGCAGGAAGCGGGCAAGTAATCGGCATGTTGCATAGCCAGGGAAATTCTGGCCATGCCTTGAGCAACCAGCTTCAAGAGCTCTCCAAAGCAAAACAAAGACACAGAGGCACAGTCCTTGTCCCAGTGCCAGGGGAGACTGTGCAACCTCCTGGCCTCATCAGCAAGATGGGGAAAGTTCCTTAAACAAAGACTTCCTTATTAATTGCCATTTTCTGCCATGTGAAGTCAAGTCTAAGTGCATAACATACAACCACATGTCCTGCTACAGTCGTGCCATTCTCCCTAGGTCAGATTTTGGCCCTAGACACAGATGGCTTAGATGCTCTAAGCGCTACACACAAGGCTTCTGTGTGCAAGTGGAGAGAACTATTCCAGCCCCTCTACTGGCATATAAATATTAATTACTTTGGAGATACTAGAACTAACTCTAATAATGGCTCAGGGAGCTAATGGATGCTTTATCCACCCTAAATTTCAGTGACAAGAAGGGCATTTGAGGCTCAGCACACAAGTTAGCCTAAAACATGCCATAACAACTTTAATGTAAAGTTTCAAATCATCCGCTGGAGAAGTAGTAGAGAAGGCATCCCATCCTACCATCAGCAATCCTGCCTGCCTCAGAACAAAACTTTTTTCCCAGAAGAGAAGGGTGGCACCTACCTCCAAGGCTGAAAGCCTTTCTAATCCCATAGTTTGAAGCCCGATCTTCAGGCTGGTTCTGGATATCTCTGCTTCTTTAATTCCACACTTCAAGACCACTTTTTCTGGGCACTTAGATAACCCAGCAACATGTTGCAGGTTTTTATCCCATAGTCTCACCTAGACCTACCTTGATGGCTCCCACTGCCTACAGCAGGCAGCATGGACACGCTGCCCCAAGGACTGGCTGGCTGCACACCTCATTGTCTTGACAGTATCAGATGGCCATGTGGTATTTAACTTCTTATCTTTCTTAGGGCCTCCTTATTTTTTTAGGATTTTGCTTTCATCTAGATAACAAATACTTCTTTTCTTCCTTTTCTTAGTTTTTGCAATAGATCCCATGCTAACAGCTGCTTGCACACCTCTGTGTATCCAGTCTCCAACTTTGGACACACAATACTTTTTTAGTCCTCTAAATGCCCTCTGAGGCTTTACAAGAGATGATTATTTTCCTGTTTTAAAGTAAGGAAAAATTATGGCAGAGAGCCAAGACCACAGAGTAACTCTGAAACAACCTTGGTTCCAATGTCTGGGTCACCATATCAAAGAGGTTGCTGTTGGCTTCACCCAAGTGGGGAATGAATGACAGGTAACAACTTTCCATCTTCTCTGAACTGAGTCTGCCTCTGAACCTTTTTTTTTAACCCATTGTACACATGAAGAATGACTGGGCAGCTCACAGCATTAACTCCCTGAGCCTAAGCATTCCTCTAAGCAAAGAAGCTGATTTACCTCAGGAGTGAAAGTATTCAGCACAGTACCAGAGAGGATTAACATGCCAGACTTACCAGAAGCAAGAGAGGCAAGGGAAAAGAAACAGGGCTGAGCCCAGGCCCCTATGAAAAATGGCTGGGTGTTGTCTGGAAAAGAATTGTATTCATATATCATATCACCATACCTACTGTGGAAGAAGTTACTTTGATAGAAGTGATTTTAACAAGAAGATTTTCAATGGTAACATTTCCTGACAAGGTGCCAGTAATTACTGTGCCAGTAATAAGGTGCCAGTATTCCAATAAAAGCTGTTATTTTTGAACCAGTGCCATGCAAGAGCCTTACTTTGCATGTCTTCTGCAACTCCTGTCAGCTGTGAGGGGAAGCACATGGTGCCTCTGAGAAGGCAAGCTTGAGATGTGGCACTGTGTGGATGCACAAAGAGGCAGGTCCCTGCAGGTTTCCCTAGAGAGGCAGCTCCATCCTGCACCCCTTGTTCACACAGAGCCATTTCAATCAAGATGTTACAAGATTCAAGGAGCATCAGGAGAAGTAATATAGAAAAGCCATACAGACATATAGTCAGACAGAGACCCAAAGAACTTTACAAAACATATTGGCTTCTTTAACCTACACATGTCACAGGACAGGCATGCATCCTAACTGGTCAATTGTGTTCAAGTATTTCCATGCACATCAGCAAACCTGAATATCTGAAAATCCTTACATATGTTCCATGCTCACATAAATCACAGCTGTTTGATGGGTGTAAATTACTATGTAGGAGGCTCAACCACAATTTAGCCTCTAAAGTATTCACAAATAGAACACAACAATATTTCATCTTTCATTATACAAAGAAGCTATCAAATTTTTTCTCAGTTCTAAAACCATCTTTATTGTTAGGCAAAAAGGCATCACCTAGTCCCAAGTTAGCACTTCAATGTCTGCAACAGTTCCTGACAGCACCTGAGCATCCTAAAATGCTCCAGAAAATCAAAAATATCTACCCAGTTTGGGGGTCTTTAGAAATGACAAATGTCTGAAGGGAAAAATACTTTCTTCAACTTTGCAGTGACTATAAGCCCTTTAAATACTAGAATTAATATTGTTTATTGAGTATTGGTTACATCCCTCCATCAACACATTTTATCAGCTGGTCTATAGCTGAGCAAGGCACACCAGCAGCCAAGGCCAGTGTGCTTTGCACAAAGACAGCAAGGACATTCCTGTTTAAAACTCAGCCTGTTTTTGTGGCAGAAATAATTAATCCACACTCCTGCACTTGGTTTGGCAGGCAGACCATTGTTGCTTGAAAGACTAAAAAGGGGCTTTTAATGAAGAACCAAGATAAACCAGCACTAAAAATACTATGATAGGATTTTTTTTCATCTCTCATATGTGATTACATTACCCTGGTTCAAACTCTATGATGCATTGAGCACAATGAACTGCACTTTTAAAGCCTGTCAGAACCTCCTCTTTTGAGGGAGCAGGAGAAATATTTGTCTTTGAATATGCACATAGATAATGACGTAGCCCACTGCTCCCACATACCTCTGGACATGGAATAAAACCCTCCTTTCTGCTGCTTTTCTTTGATTTCCTCTATTATTGTAGACAAAGACAACAGGAAAACCCTCATCTCTAAGATATCTGAGTGTATGACAAAACCTGAGTGTAGATCTAGGCCTTCAGAAAACTGTGGATTTGTCTTAGCTGCCAAAAGGTGCTCATTCCTGCTCATGTGGAGGATCAGCTCACCCATCCATGGCACAACAGGCACTGGCTACTGCCATAATAGCCAGCCACAGCATACATCTCTTTCCTTGAACTGGGCATGTGCCACTTCCAGTCACTGATGTGCAAACACATTTGTCCAAAAAGAGACAAACACATTTCTAAGGACAACAAGAAGTTTGCTGGTCATAGAAAAAAAAAAAAAAGCTTATCCAAAATGCTATGGAAGGACCTGTGCACAAAAAAAAACATTACTCAAAAATACAAACTGCCAAAATTTTGTTCTAGTTCAATGCAAACATTTATATAATATTTTTCATGACCATTAACCTTTGCTTTTACTTCCAGAAAGGTGGTGCATTTCACAAGGAAATTATTGCGCAATTAATTATCAGTCACTAATCAAACTATAACTGGGGACAGGAATCAGCAAACCTACCAAGAGATATCAGTTAGACACACCATGATTTGCTAGCTTGTCTTGTAAGGAAATTAGAATGCTTTATCTCTATCAGGATTTTATGGCAGGTCGGTAGTGTGATTTCATAGGTATAACAGGACACAGGGAGGAAAGCCTCATTTTTTTTCTCTACTGAAGATTAATATCTTTAAAAACATAACAAGACAGACTGGTATAAGATTATGAGAAATTTGATAAACAACATGGATCCACATCAAAAGATTAATATACCATTTGCTCATCATGTAAATTATACTGTCTGGGATAGAGAAAAAATGCTAAGTTCAAAGGAAAAATAAGAACTGGAAAAAGAAAGCCTGCTCTGAGTCATTAATTATGAATTCTCCTGAAGTCTAGTGAAGTGACCCAAGCAATGAACTGAGTGATTAAAATCATCTCTTTTTTTGAATTAGAAGGGAAAGTATGAGTAAAATTTACAGTTTCATCTGTTGAATCTGTTGTTTGACAAAAAGGTTAAAACCTTGAATTTCTAGCTTCAGCTGCAGGGCAGAACTCATTGCACACTGGAACAGAGACTGCCCAAGATCATGGTGAAAATCTTTGTGATGCAAAAGGCCTGTCAAAGGCCTCCCAACGAGGATGAATTTCAGCTGAAGCAGGAGATCAAAGAGCATCCACAAGCAGGTTATTGCTGTGACTTGCTTCCCACCCAGCTTCAAAGGGAAGGGCAATGCTGTGGCAGAGGGAGTGGACTGCTCACAGGCTGCATGGGAGCAGCTGCTGCACTCTGGTACCTCCAGGAGCTTGGATCTAGGATACTGGAACAAGAAAAAAACCCAGTCACAGTTCTCTGAGTAGATAAAAGAAAAGATTTGTTCCCCCTCTCAGAGGCTAGGCCTGGGTTCTCCTCAGCCATCCCCTGTTGGGTGGTGGTGTACACAGGTAGGTTTCAGGACTCCTGTCCCTGCAGCAGGACCCAGCCAACTACTGGATATTGCTCCTGCAGCCAATCCACTGCTCAGCCACACTCTTCCTGTCCATTGCCCTCTATAGCGACCATTTCTCTCTATATGTTTACCACCTCCCTCTCTCATAGTCAATCTTCCTACATGAAAAAAACCAATTTACTTCCTTTCTCTAGATGTCCATCACACCTCTACTTTGGCTGAAATGGAGGGTTGGGGTTATGGTGTCTGGAAAACAGCATTTGTGATGTTAGCATACCCACCCCTAACTAAAAAATCACGATTTATCTCCTTTGCAACAACAAACAGGCTTTGCAGAAGTGCTGAATGAGAGGTATTAAAGGCCACCAAGATCCAGGTCAGGGCAGCCTGCCGAGGCAATGGGCTTCCCTGCTGAAGCCAGGTTGAGTTTACCCGTGTGCTACAGACGAGGGGAGCTTCTGGGACCAGTCCCAGCTTGTGGCTTTACACTGCCTGTGCTGGCAATGCCTTCAAAACTGCCTCCCCTACTCTGCCTTTACTTCTGGTGCTGACACAAAGTTTTGGGAGAGAAATATGTTTTTCCAGTATTTACAAATACCAGGTAATTTTCACTGCCTCCTTGGGATGATGAGCATTATTACTCCCATCTCATAGATGGAGATTGGAGGATGTTAACTGATACCTGAGATCTGTCTTGTGTTTGGCCTAAATAGTGTGACAGACACTGTCAGGAATAAATGCTTTTAAATGTAAATGTCCGTAACTTTTTTGTCACAGTCTTGACTGGAAACCTTTCTTCCCACACCCCTTGACTGGATGGATGGCAGAATGGAGTTTGGGATCAAAATCCCTCCCATTGTAAGTAAAGTTCAGCTTTGTGACAGGACCCTGTGAGATGCATCCCAGATTCCTGGGGGAAACGGCTGATGTAGGTACCAAGCCACTCTCCATGATATTTGAAAAGTCATGGCAGTCAAGTGAAGTCCCAGGAGACAGGAAAAGGGGAGACATTGTACTCATATTTTAAAAGGGTAGAAAGGAGGACCCTAGGAACCACTGACCTGTCAACCTCAGCTCTGTGACTGGAAGATCATGAAACAAATACTAGAAGTTATAGTAAGGCACATGGAGGACAAGGAGATGGCTCAAGACACCAGCACAGCTTCACCAGGATCAAGTCCTGCCTGAACAATCCAGCAGCCTTCTGTGGTGGACTGACTGCGTCAGTGGGCAAGGGAAGGGCTGTGGATGTCCTGGACTTTGTAAAGCCCCACAACATCCTTCTCTCTAAACTGGAGAGAGATGGATTCAGGAGATAAACTATTAGATGGGCAAGAAAGTGGTTGTACAGTCCAAACCAGAGGGTCGTAGTCAAGGGCTCAGTGTCCTGATGGGCAGCAGTGACAGGTGCCCTCAGAGGTCTGTACTGGAGCCAGTGTTATTTGATATCGTCATCAGTGACATAGGTGAAGATGTGAGTGCACCCTCAGCAAATCTGAAGATGAGTCCAATCTGAGTGGTGCTGTTGTGATGCCTTTTTCCTGGTCTTAGGAAATAAAAGCTCANAAATCCTTCAGGTATCAGTTGACATACCTGAAGGATGGGATATCATCCAAAGGGACCTGGAGAAGTGGGCAGATCAGAAGCTCACACGGCCAAGTGCTGGTGCTGCAACAAGGTCAGGGCAACCCCTGGTATCAATATAGGCTGGAGATGAACAGATCAAGGATGGCATGGGGAGAAGGACTGGGGAGTGCTGGGGGCTGAGAGGTTGGACATGATCCAGCCATGGCCACTCAGCCCAGAGAGCCAAACATGTCCTGGGCTGCATCCAGAGCCCCGTGGGCAGCAGGGCCAGGGAGAGGATTGTGTCCCTCTGCTCTGCTCTGGTGAGACCCCACCTGCAGTGCTGCATCAGCTCTGGGGTCCCAGCACAGGAAGGACATGGACCTGCTGGATTGAGACCAGAAGAAAGACGCCGAGACGATCAGAGGGATGGAGCACCTTTCCTCTTTACATGAGCAAAGGTTGAGAGAGCTGGGATAGCTCAGCCTGGAAAAGAGCAGCTTTTGGAGTGACTTAATTGTGGCCTTTCATTACCTGAAGGGAGCCTACAAGGAAGACAGAAAGGGACTTTTTACTTTTTTATGCAGTGACGGGAAAAGTGGGAATGGATTCAAACTAAAAGAGAGTATGTTCAGATTAAGTATTAGGAGCATGTTCTTTTTTGTGAGGATGGTAAGGCACTGGAACACATTGCCCAGAGAAGCTGTGGATGCCCCATCACTGGCAGTGTCAAGGCTGGGTTGGGTGGGGGTCTAGGTAACCTGGTCTAGTGGAAGGTGTCCCTGCCCATGGCAATGGGGGAAGGTGAGACTAGAAGATCTTCAAGATCCCTTCCAACACAAACCATTCTTTGAATTTATGATTCTATGATTCTGTAAAACATTTTCGCTCTCCTAAATATGAATCATGGTCCATGGTAGTGTAAAAGGAGCCAGATAGATAAGGACTCAAACAAAGAAATTAAAGAAACAAGTACACACGGTTGAATAAAGACAAATATAAATGAAAATGTATTATATTTGCATAGGCTTTGAGCTGCATCATTAAGATCCAGCCATTAAAATTCACAGCTCAGATAAAAGATTATGAGTTTAAAGTACACAGAGTCAGAAATGCAAAAGCTGTAATTTTTTTCAACTGCTCTAATGCAGTTCTGTTATACAGTGCAAAGGAACATGGCAGGTATACGTGATATTTTCTGCATATGCATTTCCATTTCTCTCATAAATAATACTGGTTTATTACTGCCCCAGAGATTCCAGTCAAAGACCTCCAGTCAAAGGTCCTTGAAAAACAAATTCCTTTTTATTACTCACTGTGCCTTTAAGTGCACATCTTTAATGCCACATTTCTATAATTGCTACAGCCCTCTTCCTCCCTGAAGCAGTTTTCCTGATTTCCAATTAAACCAGGAAATCTGGAAAACAAGAAAACCTGTAGAATTTTACCCTCTGGGGGTTTCATCTCTACTGCATGATTTTCTGTTTGCTTTTTTATTTTCCTTTCTCTCCTGCCTTTCAACCTACATTTATGGCTAAACACTCATCCTTTGAGGCCAATGCACTGAAAGCCTCAGGATCAGCAGGGACATGGGGGATGCTGAGATTCTTGTTTCCTTCTGCCTCTAAAGCCATATTTGCTGTACTCAGTGCTGTCCCTCACCTCTAGTTTTAAGATTTTGGTTCTTTCCCTCTAAACCTGTGACATCTACACCTTAATTCTGGACATTTCTTTATTTCCCAGGAAGACCCAAAAGCAGATGCACATCATTTCAGGTTGTTGCTTTTCACACAGATCAGCAGAGAAGAGGGAGATACAAGGGCCACCCAGGAAATACTTCCCATCACATACAAAACACCTTTTTCATTTTCATATTGTTCAAAGAACCTTCTGCTTTCACTGACTAGCTAGTGGAGAAGAATGCAAACAGTTGCTCTTGCAAGCCTAAAGGCAGGAAAGCTGGAAGCCCAAAAATGTAAAATACAGAGCCTGTTGAAGCCCAGAAAGCAGCCTACCTCCTTTAGCACTGAGGTCTCAGCTTTGCTCCAGACCAGTCACAGAGTGTGACCCATCTTATTTTTGCCTTCCCCCCACATCTCCCTGAATATCTTTATTGATAATCTGAATGAGGGAATTGAGTCTGCTATTAGAAATTCACAGACCACACCAAGGTGGGTGGGAGTGTTGATCTGCTGGTGGTTAAGAAGGCTCTGCAGAGGGATCTGGACAGGCTGGATCATGGGCTGAGGCCAGTGGCGTGAGGTTCAACAAGGCAAAGTGCTGGGTCCTGCCTTTGGGTCACAACAACCCCAGGCAGCTCCACAGGCTGGGACAGAGTAGCTGGAAAGGACCTGGGGGTGCTGGTGACAGCAGCTGAACATGAGCCAGGCTGTGTGTCCAGGTGGCCAAGAAGGCCAATGGCATCCTGGCCTGGATCAGCAATGGTGTGGCCAGCAGGAGCAGGGCAGGGATTGTCCCCCTGTCCTGGGCACTGGTGAGGCCACAGCTCGAGTGCTGTGTCCAGTTCTGGGCCCTCAGTGCAAGAAAGGCCTTGAGGGGCTGGAGTGAGTGCAGAGAAGGGCAAAGGAGCTGGGGAAGGGTGTGGAGCACAAGTCCTGTGAGGAGCAGCTGAGGGAGCTGTGGGTGTTTAGTCTGGAGGAAAGGAGGCTCAGGGGAGAACTTTTCTCCCTTTCAAGGGACACTCTCTACAACTGCCTGAAAGGAGGCTGTAGCTAGGCGCAGGTTGGTCTCTTCCCCAAGGCAAATAGTGACAGGACAAGAGGACATAGCCTCAATCTACACTAAAGGAGGTTCAGATTGGACATTAGGAAGAAATCCTTCACTGAAAGGGTGATCAGATACTGGAAAGGGCTGCCCAGAGAAGTGGTAGAGTCACCATTCCTGGAGGTATTTAAGTAAATGTTGGATTCAATAATCTCAGAGGTCTTTTCCAACCTAACTGATTCTGTGAGATTCTGTGTCTGTCTAGTGGGGCTGCACAGAGACATACAACATGGAAAGAGTCTCCCTGTTACCATTTCGGTAGAGATGAGGGTATCAGACTCATTCTTCACACTAAAAAGACATACCTGCTTTCAGTAAGTACAGACCAGTTTGTTGGCATAATCTCTGTTCATTGCAGTGGACATCTAAAGGAAACCAAGGTCCATTTTTAGCAAGATGTTGACACTAGCATTGTGTTTCTGTTCAATGCAACAAAAAGAGCAGATTAATACAGAGAAACCTAATAGCAGAATACTTGTTCCAAAGTTTTTTTCAAAGTAGGGTTGGCATCTGTCTCTTCAGCATCCATCCCCAACAACAGTTTTCTGTTCATTTGCTGCCTTTTCTCTTCCTATATAGTATCCTTCTGCATCTTTTGTCCTCTCACTTTTCCCTTCTCCCCTTTCCCTACCTGTGTTTGAAAGACAATTTTATTTTTCAAGTGACTGCTGAAAACATTTTTCTCATGCTGGATCCCTAGCAGCACATCATGGTGACAAGATCTGCATGGGTCATAGCATCAGATTTGAACCAGTCCTGCCTGTCCTCCAGACCCTGGAACTCAGAGGATGCTACAAAACTGCTCAGTCCAACTTGCAGGTCTGGCCATGGCTCAGCTCTGTGTTACTGCAGTCACCTCTTCCTGACCAGCACTGTCTACCCACACATCCTGCACGTCACACAATCTCCACACTTGCCCTTCACAATCTCACACATAGATGAGACAGGAAATCTGCCCGTGTGCCCCTTGCGCTTCTGTATCGCAGACTGCACACCCTGCCTGCTCCCTGCATCTCAATTTTGTCACCTCTTCCACCTAAGCTTGGGGTTTTTTTCATTTGGCTATCTCTACTAAAAACAACTAACATTGCTTTGCAACTAAAATACCTCTTAGTCCTCCAGAATTTCATGCCCAACCCCACACTTCTGTTGCCTCACTTCCATCCTAAATTTGCAGTCTTCCTATATATGTGCCTACCTTTTCTGTTGTTTGTATCACATCTCATAAATTCAGCCTGAAAGGTTGTAAGAACAGACTTCTGCCTAAATTACAGGCATTCCTAAGTTAATTTCATTTAGTACTTGAGAGGCATATGCTTTTTATTAGATTTTTTGAGGTTGTTTTAACTCAGAGAAAAATAACTCAATATTCATTTAAAAAACACCCAGCAGCTTAAAATGATTACTACCATAGGAGCCAAAATACAGTATCAGCAAATATGACTGAAGTGCACAAGGTAATATGATTTATAAGCCTCTGTAATCAAAAAGATGGATCATCATGCTGAAAAAAATATCCAGCAAGTGTATGTTTATAGAGCTTTTGGAGGGTATACTAGCGAAACCCTACAAGACTAATAATTTTCGTTTCCAAGAAAACAATTACCCTTAAACATACGCATTTTCAGTAAATTCTGTCCATTTATGCATGTTTTAAAGCACTTATATCCCAAATTACCTTTATACTCTACAATACACTGCAATTATAGACTATTATTCCCTCAATGTGCCTGGATCTCTCAAAGCATGGTTCAAATGGAAAGTCCTTCAGCTTCAAAAATTAATCTGAATGTAACTCTTAAGGTGCGTGAGAAGGCCTTTGCTGCAAAAACTCATTTGAAATTTGTGGGGTTTTAAGAAAAAAAGATGTTGAGGCTTGTAAGCAAACTGCAGTTCAGAAAAGTACACTTGAGTAGGTAACTGCAGGCAGTGTCTGACCAGTTACACTACACAAGAACATATACAGTTGTCACATGGAATCCTAAGAACTATCTATTTCTTAATACCTATGTTAGACCCAAATTTTTTTATCAGTATTTATGGGTAGCTTCTAGGAAACATAGCCTAGAAATGCATAGAGCATACATTTTGTACTCACACAGTTGAGGAGCCATCACAAAAGGGAAGCCATTCTAGAGCAATGCCATGAATGCAGTACAGCAGAACTTCTATTCTATTTAAATAAGAAGTCTATTTTCTTATAGATAATTTCTCACTTTATACTTATGTGAAAATAATACTATTTAAAAAATAAAACAAACCTTGTCAACAGCTCTTGCCTAATGTTTCCAATGTTAAAAAAGATTTATTGGGGTTAGATTAGGGCTTTGGCTGAAAAAATGTCAGACTCAAAGCTTTGGCACAAAAAAAGTCAGGTCAGAAGCAATGTATTTTCAAATAAATTTGAAAAGGCTATATTATACATACATAGCTCATTTTTAGATTATGAAGATGTAAAAAAGCTGTTTTCAACATGTGCTTTCAGTTCTCAAATGGAAATTCTTTGGGCTGTAATTTAAAGCAAAGACGAGACATAAGGCCCATATATACTACGAGCTACTACATTAAAAAATTTAGTTATCACAAAAATCAATAGAGTGGAAGTTTGACCATTCTCTCTCTTCTCTCATCTGTTGAGTCTATGCAGCTCCTTGAGGGCAGAGCTGCACTTTGGCAAAAAACTTGGATGGTAATTTTCAGACAGGACACTGCAGACTTCAAAAGCTGCAGTTCCCCTGCCCCACCCCACTCTCCTGCTTTCTGCTTAGCAATCTGATGAGGGCTAGGATCGATGTGACTAACACCAAGGAGAGTAAGTGACCTCAGCTTTGCACTACTGCCCACAAGGCAAAGCTGCAGCAGTGCTGACACCACTGTGCTGTCATGCAAATCAATCCACTCAGGGCTGTAAACAAACCAAACTGCAATGCAAGCCACTGGGTCCTTTAATCCCAGTGCTGAGACCCTGAGATGGACCAGCATCACCTGAACGCACCAGGAAGTGGCCAGTGGCTGCAGGGCCAGAGCCCAGGCATGCTCCAGAGCTCTGCAAAAGGTGCTGTGTTGCAACCTGGCAGAGGAGAGCAGGAGTGCCTGATTTAATGATTCATTTGTTCATTCTAAAGAGAACAGGCAAGTGTTTTGCCAGCTTTACAGAGTTCAGTCTGAAACCCCCATGCTACACCCCATGTCTGACATCACATTGCTACTTTTAGCCCATTGGATAGAGTAAAATGGGAGATATCACTGAGTTTAAAAGGAAGAACTGATAAAGGTATTTCACTCATGCAATACTATCTCTGTAAGGAAAATATAGGAAGTCCTGATAAACTTCAGTGGCAACAAACATCAAACAACTGGCTGCTAATAGTTTCAACTTCCCTCGGCCAGTGCTGAGCTTAAAAGCATCTTCTTCCAATTTGTTTTCAGGGCCACCTTGAAATATTTTCCTGGGATATATTTCCTCTTTTATAGGAGACTGGGCTATATCCCTGCTTATCTTTTTCTGCTTCATTTTTTATGATCACGGATTTTCAAGAATTGTTGCTATGGGGGAGAAATGTTTCTGGGACTGCAAGAGCCATTCCAGGAAAGAGAATTCTGTCAGTCTGTCTGACCACATCACAACATTTCTGTGATATTTCAACAGGCTGCTAGCAGTGCTTCTAATTAGTTTCAAAGCAAAATGGAATGGAAACATCTCAGAGAAAATGGCTGAGGGAAAAGGTCAGCAATGTCCTTCTTAGAAGTCTCTGCAAAGACTGAGACATTGCATTACATATTGATGATATATATTTTCTTCTACAAAATCCCCCAGAGTCCCAGAGGTAGCTAACACACCATGATATAACAGCGATGCCATCACACAAATCCATCTTTTATTAAGTCAGGCTCTTTGATTAGTGTAGCTTGAAGGTCTGTAGCATTTAAACAAGTCTTCATTTCTTTCCTTCATTTCTATCACCTTCCCTTTTCAAAAGGGAACGTTTTTAGCAAAAGCTCCCAGTTGCTGCCAGTTCACTTGATCGTTTAGGAGCAAATCACCCCAGAAGATGCACAGCTCAGCAAATGCATCCAGCCATGAAAAGAGACCACCAGAATACCAACCCACACTGAGACAGTTTGTAGGAACAGTCATCTAAGGATGAGCCCATAATACTCACAATATGGTTATCATTTGATTTTGGTCTGGCTTCTCTTTCACCTTTTGAAATGCACCGATTCATGCAAACCAATTAAGATCCTGTACATTCTTTACTCCTTTATAGAAATAAAGTTATATTGTACATGTCAGGAAAAAAATATCCTTTACCTTGTGGTATATGTTATTTGGTTGTCACAGGTAGCACTGATGAATTACAGGTTAATGTATTTAATGGGAACGGCAAATTATTCTTGAAATAGATATCAAATTTATGACCAGCCATAAAGCACTGTAGGAAAATGGGGGAAATCCATGTCTTCTGTGCCATGACGTTAAGGGACTCTGAGGAGAAAGTGGCAGTTCTCTGCCTATCCAAATCCCAGTTCCATGGATGTGAGTTTCACTGAGGTCAAAGGTAGTTTTAGGAGGCAATTTACAATTTACATCCAAAAGCATTTTAGCACATTAGGGTGTAGTTGTTAGCAAGGAAATCCAGTATTCTGTGAACAGATGAGGCACCTTCATGAGTTCTTCTTATAGTCATGACCCTGTCCAGACAATAAAAGGTACAAAAAAGATGTTTTCTCTGCAATATCTGAGCATGGGAAAAAGTGTCAAATGCTTCACTGCATCTGAAGAAACAGGAAGAACTGTTAGGAATGTTCCATGAAGCCCATTTTCCAGCTTCAGATCTTGAACCTTCTAGACATGTCTCAACACTTCCATCATACTAAATCTGTTTGACACATTAAGAGAAGAATTATTGAAGCTTCAGACTATGACCTGTAGGCAGAACTACCACTAAGAAACCATGTCCAGGAAATATAAGCTTGCAAGCGTTCTCATGTTCAAAGGAAAACTTTAGAAAGGGGAGCCAGAAACTGGTTTTAAAGCTAATTTGTTCCGTTAATTTTGTCTTCAAGTCTCTTCTTTAGTAATCACCAGATGCTGTCTTCCACTGGCATGCAGGTCTTTTGCAGTAGATTTCATCTAGTAGTTGCAAAGGAGCAGCATCAGAACCAAGAGAAGTGTCTTTGCAAATTCAGTTCCTATGTAGGTGTAAGATCATTAACCACCAAGTAATGAGGAGTAGCTACATACTGATATACACAAGTGCATACTTGGTTGAGCAGCTGCTTAATATAGTCACAGTTAGTGCAGTCAGGAAGATTTCTGGGAACAAAATGGGATTAGGGAAAGGTGTGAAAAAGCCTAAGTACCAGAAAGCTCTCAGACAAGCTAGCCCCCAAGGCACTGCGAAGAACAGCATACAGGATTGGAAGAGAGGTTAAAAACTGGAAAGGAAAAAGATTGCAGCATAATTTATGCAGAAAGAAGCTCCCCAGGCTGTTATCTGAACTGTCTGAATGACAGTGCTTTTGAAGAGGGACATCTCAGCAAGAACTGGGCTTTCCTACAAGCTTGGTTCTAGTTGCAGGCTTGAGATTTGTGGCACAGAGCATCACTCTGCAATACACCTGCAAGACCTGCCAAACCAGAAACACCAAAATAGACCCAGCACTATGGCATCCAGAACGCAGGATATGGAGGACCACTGCTCCCCAACAGCCCCTCAGGTGTCCATGCTCTCTGAACATGGCAGGAAAACACTGCTTCATTTAGATATTAGGGCTTGTATTCAGACATGTGTTCCAGAGAGTTTTGGGATTTGTCCAAATCTTGCCATCTTTGCTGCTCCTTCATGCACATGCCTTGAAGACAAATTCCTTAAAACCCGAAAGGTTTTTATCATGGTACTTACTGTTTGAAAGTTAATTTTATTCCTCTATAACCCCTAACAAATTCCTTCTAATATTTCTTCTCTGACTTATTTTTCTCTAACCCATCCCTCTCTTTCGTTCAACTCTCTGAAGTATTCCTCTTCAGAATCTTATTATTTAGGGATTTTTTAAATATATCCCCAAAATTTTTGAGTCAAAATCTCAGTCAGACTACAATAACAATCAGAAATTTGTTATACTGTGTATCTGAGAGCAAGTTCCCCATTCTCAGCCCAACAGCTGCTTTGTAGAATGGTATTACTTGAACTTGAAAACAGTGGGAGCACAGCAAGGATTGCCAAACATGCTGAGAAACGTTTTCAGATTTATCTGGGTAGGCATGGTGGTATAAATATTGGCACCTGGTTGAGCAGACTGATAATGTTATATGGATAGTAATTCCTCTTTCCATTTTATTATCACTTCTCTCCAAAACTGAGACACCCCTCTGAAAAGAATAAAACATTTTATCCTGTGGCACAAACCCAACACCTATCATTCCTGAAAAATTCCAGGATTTTGGGTAAGTATCAACCCTGTCAGGTCTTTAGTCCTAATCCACTTCCACCCAAAAAAAATTCTTACAGGCTATTTTTCCTCATTTTCAGGAGATGTAAAAAACACAGGCTCAGGTGTACCACTCTAGAGACATAACAGCAGGATAGGGTGAAAAATGCAAGGGACATTCAGGTTCAGTTTAGTGTCTCAGGGAATGCATACACAGCCTTATCCAAGCATGCAGTTAAGTACCTCTGTCTCTCCAAAATGAAGACAGGTATTGATGGGACAGGTGGAAGTTCAGAGATCTCAGTGAAAATGGCACAGAAGTACCTATGGAGAGATCTATCATTGCAGCTGCTGTTATTGCTGCAGCTGCTGTGATAAAAATAGGGAATGAGGAACAGATTTATGTACATTTCTGTTGCATAAATCTTAACATTCCCTTTTTGGTAACTTAAGCTCCAGAAGTGGTTGGGATCAGAAATGTGCCTGCACAGTGATCTCAGCACAGCTCACCCATGAACTGGAGGTTGGTGGAGGGTTATAAAAGCAAAGTCCTACAGAGTTACATAGTGGCAGCACTACAGTCCAAGCACAGCACTACAGTACAGCACTACACTTGTCAAGCCAAGCCGTGTTGGCACAGAGCAGCTGGAGCCATGTCCAGACCCACTGGGCTCTGCTCAGAAGGTCTCACAATCCCTCACAGGCAACGATGGACAACCCAGTGTGTGGCATGTGACAGGGCCTCCTCTGCAAGCACAGAAATTCAGCCCAGTAGAAAAAAGACTACACAAAAACATTTAAATGGTGGAAATTTTTGTGATACCTTTTCTTTTTTTTGAGAGAGAGAGAGAAACACAGAGAGCGACTATTTAAAGAGAGTAAGAGAGTATGGTTTTTAACTGGTGATAATAGCTCCCTGCTGATAAAAGCTATCTGTGGCATACTGAGCAGATGGCAAAAAGCAACAACAATCTGTTTCTCCTTATTTTCTCCTTATGTGTCCACCATAGCAGCTTAGAAAGCTGAAGCTTCATGTACAGGTAAAAGTTAAATACATTTTTCTTCTTTGTCCTTTTCTCCCCCTTCCTCTTCCTAACACACTGCACAATGAATTCCCTCCCTCTAGTGAACTATACATTATTTCCAACCACATAAAAATGAAATTACAAGTTGAAGAAAGAAAGAAAGAAAGAAAAAAAAAAGAAAGCCAACCTATCATAAAAGAAGGGAAGGGGATGGGAGAGGAAATTGAATGTACATTGAGTGTGCCTGCTGTTTCTCAGCTGGGAAGTAGAGGAAGAACACAACGTACAATTTATTCCATAAATTGAATTATCTTCCCTCTTCTCACACCACAGTTGTTCATAGACACACCAGTAAGTGTGGATACATTGTGTAAATACATTGCAATCCTCCAGGTCACTGAGATTTATTCACCCCAGATTGCTGCAAAAAGTCCAGTGCACAATCAGCCGTGCCAGAATCTATCTAGCAATGATTCCTGAACTACATCTGGTTTCTTTGAAATACAGCAAGGAGTCCTCCAACAAATCTCCCACACAAGTGCAACACACACTGTCAAAAAAATAAAATGAATGAAACTAAGTATAAGCAATCATTAAAGAGTGGAAACATCACCTGGTTTAGCTTTTGGAAAAACACTGACATAAGGACAACACTATGTAAAAGAGTCCTTGGACTTCCTTAAGGTGAAGAATTCCTTCAAACCAAAAAAATCCCAGTGAATAAAAACACAAGCCTGGACAGGAAAAAAAAAAAAAGTGATGTAAATAAAATGCTGTTCCTCCCTTTCCAGGGAATGGCCTCACTTTGATCAGCAGAAAGAAGCCTGTTCACTTACAGAACCTCTGATTCATCTGCAGAGAGGAGGGAGCTTTTTTGGCCTGCTTTCTAATACCTTACAACTCCTATCTGCTGAAAAGCTACTGAAGAGCATTTCTAAGTATTTGAAATATGTCGTGATAGTTATCTGAAAACAGATATGTGAATATCATGCAAGTCTGGTCTTTAGAAAGCAATTCAGAGCACAACATCTCTTATAGGCACAGCAACTTTATCATCTGCCCTAGATTTTACCAAAGAAATATCCTATATCCCAGGCTTTGCAAGTTAGTACACACATACTGGAAAATAGGAAAATATTAGAGCACATAGAAGGAAATTGTTTGAAAGCTGGTTTGTGTCTCAAAAAAACTGATCTAGGTGCTTGCTCTCAGCAAAATATAGTTTTGACACCCCAGTCATGAGGCAAGAGTTTGACTTTGGGAGTAGAGTAGAGTCAGGAAGGATGGGGTGAGAAGGATATGGGGAAACCCTGAAGAGAAGGAGTCAGAATGCCTTCATTGTCCCACTTGGCAGAACCATGTCTGCTCACCTGCACAAACCAGGATGCAATGGCTCGGTGATGCATGCAGCACTGCTGCCACTAACAGCCTGTTTCTCCCATCCCTAGAGCCAGGTCCCACGTGGTTACACACAATATCCAGTGATATGACCCAAACTCGGAAGAACTTCAACTGTGTAACTATGTTTTTGCTACAGCCTTAGGTATGAAAAGGTATTCTCACAGTGGAGTAATAGCAACACCCTAATTCCAAGCTGTAAAAGTGTTTCAGTGAATTGTGGCCTGTGGAAACAATGCAGTATTACAGTCTAACTATTCCAGGTAATAGTGACATGCAAAATGAAACTCATCTACCAGAAATTTAGACACCTAAAGCACTACTCATGTTTGGCCATTTTCACTTGTTTTTCTCTGCTGATGATAAAAGGAGCTCAAAGTGACCTGCTGAGATATTAACATGCACCTGTGCATGTGTACAGTTCACCAGACAAGTGTTGCCGAGTCGATGCTGATGCTGCAGCAGTCAACATAAAAATAATTTGCCCGACCTAATGTTATGTGCTAAACAATCCTCATGAAAAAACATATAGGTAGTGATTAAGCACAGCTAATACTTTTCTCAGAGGTACTATCATTTTCAAACAAAGACAGTACTGATCTGACATCACTGAAGGTAGTGCAGTGAGCTATGAAGAGATGGGAGTGCTATCCTTTCAAAGACGCAATCCTCAGAGAAGGTGATTATTACCTTAGAAATTATATATGTTACAGCTTTTCCACAGCAGGTATTTTTGCACAAAACACAGTTCTGTCTGCAAAGAAAGTTTTAATGGCCCACATTGTATTAATCATCAAGGCAGGAAAAAAATACACAACTCCTCTTTGGTAGACAGAAAATAGAAGTCCGTGATGGCACATATGCTTTCTTTCCATTTTCAGATAGTTGAGTCATTTCTGGGTTTTTAGTACATTTATATGCTGATTTTAGAATCTTTGCAGGGAGCATGAGGGATAAGGAGTTCAACTTGTAATAAGGAAAATCTACCTACCCACATTATTAGAGGTTGACAGAGGCGTAGAAAGAAAGTAGCCACATTTGGCAAATTTAAATACATTTTTAAAATTAAGTAATGTAGTTTCTACTCAAGACTTGATTTTTAAAGAATTGCAAAAGTCTTCTATTATGTAGAGATTCTTTCTCAGTGGATGGGGTGAAATAGTGTCTGCTACTTGCTCCTTAAATTCAAAGTAATTCTTTTAGAAAAATCCTGCTAATGTGGATTTTGAAGGGTAATTTGAGAGATATGGACACTGCCCATCTTCCTGCCTGATTCTCTCAGAAGAGCTAGGTTTGCAGAGAAAGATATTCATGACTTTCTGCACTCTCACTCAGGGAGAAGAGGCAAAATATCAACAATTTGAGAAACCTGACTGTCCCAAGTGAGTCACAGTAGGTGGAAAAGTGGATATGTGGTTTGAGAAGGGAAAAGATCCACAGACTCACTATATTATTGATGTGGATAAGCCCAGACTGACATGGTGAAAACCATGTGCACACTGTAGAAAAAACCCCATTATCATGTACCATTCTTTGCAGATCATTAATCAGAAAACAAAAATAATGTTTAGGTTAGTAAAAAAGAAAACAAAATCCTACACACAGAAAGGAAAGGGATCAAAAAAGATTAAAAAGCTTTTTTCAGAACTTCATAATGCAGTGAACTCTCCATTTTTCAAGAACAAATCATGAAATGAAGACATGCAAGTTTCAGTTATTTATTAATCCAAATGTTCCTGAGCATGCTCTTTTATAAATATCATATATCTTCCAGTAAAATGTTTTGCACCCCAGAATGAATGATCGCTTTGAATGATTTATCTTTGTCATTACTGCAAGACTGACCTAGCCTGCTTATCTACTTTGAAGCTTCCTGAGGACTAATCAGCTGTCTCACTTCACTGTCTCAAAACCCCTTGTTTTGTCTTCATTTCAGCATTTTCTAGATGACTAGAAAAAGCACAAAAGCCAGGAAGACAGATAAGACTTTAGAAGGCTATAAAAACAGTGAAAGTCATTAAACCTGTTAATCAACACACTACATGCACATGGGGGAAATTATTTTTGATAACATTGTGGTAATTTTCCCAGAAAATGAAAGAACTGAAAGTGAAAAATACATGTTTGTATTAATAAATAGAGTCTTTGTAATTAGAATCTGCTGCTATAGCATTTACCCATGCCCCTGTAGGACTCATCTGCAGTCCACCAAGTGAAATGCAACGACACCTATCATAGGGTTAACCCCATTATTTGGATGTAGATAAAAGCATGGACAGGGCCTATTTAGGTCATTGGACAACTCATTTATTCAAAACTGAAGAACACATTTGAATCACAGAGAAGTTTATGAGTCATGTCTAAGAGCCTTCTTTTATGGATCAAGATCATCAACTTGTACATGGAGTGCTCCCTAGAAAATTCACAGTTTAACAGCCACATTTATAAGCATACTTCCTGCTGGATCAGACAAAACAGACTTTTCGTCTAAATCATTACACAGCTTTCCAGAGACCTTTCACAATCTATATGATTAGAAAAATGAAGCACCGTATGATGCTTGTGAAGAAGTGCTCAGTGTAAAAGCTAGCTGTCTCAGCCTACAAAAAGGAATTAATGCTCCCAACTTACAGGGCTCCTCTGAGATTATTTTTTTCCATGAAGCAGGATCAGTATTCTTGCCACAGCACAGTTTTCCAAAGGCAAACTATTTCCACATAAAATCTCAGCTTTGCTGGCAAGAGGAACACTGGTTCCCAATACAGTTTTAAATTACTTCACTCTAGCTGAGACCCAAAATGGGGTCTACCAGCAGTACCATTGAACAGACTAGAAGAGATGTTGTCCACTCCAAGATCTTACACACCAAGTAGAAAACAAGAATACTGCATGCATTTTTCACTTTTATTTAAAAAAAAAAAATATAGGTTTCTTAAATCCTTCATTATGTTTTTGTATTTTGATTACTTGATTGCCAAAATAACTATTAATCATCTATAGATTGTAATATTTTATTTTACAGCTAAAATCACAACTGCTCAGCTTATGGGAACACAAATGAAAATGGGCAAGTGTTTCATTCAGGTACTCTCTCATATTTTAAACAGAAATAAAAGGGATAATTGAGAACTTTGGCATGATCATCATGATGAGCATGATAGATGGTCTGTAATTAAAAAGTGGAGCTTGACAACTGACTTCAGGCAGTTACTCAGTACACAGTGTTACCTGTTTTATGAGGATGGTGGGTCTGCACCAAAAGTAGAGGCATAGTCTTCAGAATTACCTCGAAGTTATAAAAGCACAGACCTCTCTAACCAAAAACAAAAATGAAATAAAGTGCAATTGAACACATTTCTACACCTATGGAAAAGGGAAAACACTTGAAAATTACTGATATGTAACTGTCTTTCACATTCATTTTCCCTCTCAATTCATATTCCTTTCTTCAAAAATCCTTATATAAAAATATACGAAATCTGGAGCTGACAGCTTAGCTCATTGCCCATTTTTGTCCTCAAAGCAGTGAATTCTTTCCGTTTCCATCCCAACCTGTCTCAGACTGATAGTGGCAGTGTGTGGGTGTTCAAGCAGAATTATTATCACTTGTTTAGTCCTTTAAAATAACATTTCTGGTGTATAAACAAAACAAAGAAACAAAATAAAGGGTAATTGTTTTTCCTTCCACTGTGTGCTACAGCAGTTTCTTCTTTGACAGAGCCTGTATTGAGTGGCTGTGCCTCGAGCTCGGATGGGCGGGTTTCTGCTCATAATTTTATCCTTCTGTGATTTGGATTAAATTACCGACAATTAACAGTAAGAAGGATTTTCAACCACTGTAAGAGTAGGACAGACAAGGTCAAAAAGGTTTTTTTCGTGTTTTCTTCCTTTTCGTGACCTGTTAAGAATGCAAACATCTTCTGAAATAACTGCCTAGCATTAGATTGCAAATTTTGCTGTAAGTGTTTACTACTCTACTAATAGGTTGTAACTCATGAAACTACCTTTTTTCCTACTGCAAGGAAATATTACAGAAACAGTAAAAAGACCTCTAAACCCTGCTAAACTCAATCCAAACTTTAAATATTTATCAAATTGCACAAAGGTATAGTCTCTAAACCATACAGAGGCTTACACTCCTGCAGCATGCCTGAAGCTTATTGCCTGCAAATAGTCCCTACAACTGCAGTGAAATTATTTGTAATCTTAGAATAGAAAAAGTAGGCAAGTGCTCTGCTGGACTTAGATGAAAATATTCCTCACATGAGAAAACAGGGCTGCAAGCTCAAGCCAACTGCATTACGTGCTTGAAGGTCTAAAGAGTCCTCAAAGCACTGAAAAGAAATGTCAAATGAACTAGGGTCAGCTCAGGTTTTGAAGACCAAACCAAGCATAATTTAATTTCCTTTACTCAGGCTTTCTCTGGAGCAAATTCAACCAAAACCCACTCAGGACATTTGATGCAGCAGAAAAGGGGCAACAGTAAGAATTAATCTAACATTTTATTCAAATTAGTTGGAGAATTTATTTATAGTTGTTCTGTGATATAAATTAACTACCTTCAAGGTCTCTTGCATCCATGAGGTCAAAAAGACCTTGTGAGAGATGACAGGTCTCTGATCACCATTCCTCCATCCATTTAGGGAACACAAAATCCTTTGTGCACCAAGGTAGCTTAATCAAGGGTACCCATGTCCCAGATCACTAAGAACTTAAGACTTGAGCAAAGGAAAAAGCCCTAAACCCAAACTCATAATTCAGGTACTTTTTTCTGGGGGCCAGCTGCACATAAAAGGAATTCAGAGTGGGCTGAAACACAGTGGTATGCATCTGTGTGCTGCCAAGAGAAACAGAGGAAAGCAAAGAAAACCTGAAAGAGGTGAAATAAACCCAAGAGCGTGAGCAGACAGTCCCAATGAGAAGCCTGGCTGAATACAGAGATGAGTTGCACATAGAGAAACATCCCATGCATCTGCATCACCCAAAGCCATGAGGATTTGCTCAGTGGCAGCACACAGTGCCAAGGAGAAACTACTTGGGCACCTCCCATGTCTCAGGCTGGCAAAGGTGAATGGGCCTTTGTCATAATAGCTTTCTAAGGGCAGCTAATTAGCATCTATTGTGCAAGTTCTCTTTAAACTGTTGCCTCTGCAAATGTGATTTCTTCCTTGTGGGACGAATATGTTGAGGTGGCTCAACATATTCCTGTTCTCATGTGTGGCATTTCAGCCTTAAGAAACTGCCCCATCTGCAGCAGCAAGCAGAGAGCTGGTATCAAAAGAGACCTTCACTATTTACTGTAGCTGTTAGTAACACCCTGACAGCAATTCATGAAGTCCAAAGGAGCACAATCACGCATTCCTATAGGCAGATGACAAAATATCCCCTATTCCCACCCAGAACTGGTGATCTTATAAGTCTACTGCATGAAAATCAGCCAAATTTTCCTGTGACCATTGCTTTCATTTTGATAGCTGGGATTAAAAATAAGCATATTTGAAGCCATTGGGAGGAGCAGGAGGTAAAGTAACACTATTATCCAAGGAGTAGGTTTAGTTTTTACAGGCTGTGATTCTTTAAAGAGGTTACATCATGTCAAACTGCTGCTGAGGAAAGCAAGTAAAGGAGACAGAAGCAATGCTAAAAGCCAAAGACGAGGTACAGCTAACTGGATGGCCAAGCTAACAGGAAGCCTCATGAAAAATTGTTACCACATGTTGTCACTTGGATTAATTTGTGACAGTTTCCTGAAGAAAAGAGAATAGGAAAAAAAAAAGTAGAGCTTACAAGAACTAAAATATTCAGCATTACTAGGCAGTGGGCACTCTGTTGTTACTGTGAGCAGGAGCTGCATAGGTCTCAAGAGCAGTCACAAACTGACTAACACTACACAGACTTCCCTGTCCGTGAAAAGTATCAGCTGAAAATGATTTTCAGGTTAACAGGCACTTAACAAAATAAAACAGGTGCATCAAGACAGCCATGAAAAATTACTTGGTGCTTAATGTCTTCCATGGGGATTATTTCAGTGAATTTTTTCAAAATTTGATCCTCTGTTCCACAGGTTTATCCAAATATCTGTCCCTGAATAGCTCAGAGGAGGAGTTTTCTACTGAGGGGATCTGTGAGTTGTTTCTTCAAGAGTGGCTCTGTTTGACATAACAATCCATGAATGCCAAACAGTCGCAAATGGCAAAATTTTTAACAATGGACACAGAGCATCAAGATGTCTTTTTCGCACACAGATAAACTCTGTTTAATTGCTAGAAAATAAAAATATGTTTAAAAGGATGTTCCTTCTTATAAGGACCAAAACAACAAAGCCACACACAGAGGCATAGAGGAGCTGGGCTACACCTCTTGCAAGGCAGTTATAGAGCACCAACATCTTCCCAGACCCCTCACTGCTGAGAGCCTATTCACCAGTGCAGCCTCTTCACCAGACCTCTTCTTCTGAAGTGCTCAAAACGGCAGCAGTGTGATACAATTGCTAAAGGTTTCTTTTTCACCTCTGCTCCTGGACATCTTTTTTGTGCAGAATTTCCATAGTCACAGTCTCAAAGCCCCCGTTCCTTGCCAGCAACATAAAGGACGTACCTCGTGCTGCATTTCCCCCACAGGAGAAAGCTGAGGGGGTCAGAGGCTTTAAGGAAGCCTCTGGGAGGACGTATAGCTGCAGGATGGGACTGCCAGGTCCGGCACAGGGTGACAGAGCACTCACTCCCACATTAGGAGAGAGTTGACTCCTGCACTCCCCAACATCACAAAATACAGGGTTCTTCCTACCCCGTGTTCACCCATTCTGGGATGACACAGTGACCAGCTGGGAAGGATTGCAAGAGGTCATTTAATCTTTCTTCTTGCCCAGGGCAGGATGCTGTTGACACTCCTAGCAAGTGTTTGTTCAAGGAGTCCCTAAAAACCCCCAGCATATCTCCAGGCAATTTGTCTCACAGCATCTACAGTCCAGTGCAGGAGTGCCACTACTTCTTTCTCTATGGTCTGCGAACCAGACTATCTATTTCCTTTTTCTCTTGGCATTTGAATGAATTTCCCACCCTTTCAGAAAAGCCTGAACAATCTCAAGGCATTGCACCTTCCCGAAGATTTTTTCCTGTGGCTGTTGCTCTCACAACCAAATGGCCAGGGATTCTGTTCCTGAAAAATTTCAGACTTCTACTGTCTACCTAATTTATATTTTTGTCTTGGTGCAAATGATTCACACAGCCTTGCCTTGCTGCTGTTAAGAGCTGGTATCAGGAGCATCAGAGCCTTCCCCAAGTTCCTCTGGCAGAGCATGACAGCATTTCTACCAGATACATTTTGTGAACAAAACTTTCACCTCTTCAAAGGAGTCAGTGCTTCCCATGACACCCAAACTGCAGCAATCCCAAGAGGCTCTCAATTCCCAGTCCTGTGGGCATTAGGAGGCAATGCAGACCTGACCCTTCTCCCTTCCAGCATTCACACACCCTTGGGATGAGGCTGAATCAATACAAAAACAAGACCATATTCTAGCTCACCAGGAAAGGAGGAGACACTTCCCCAGAAAGAGCAACATGATATACACTTTTGCATCCACAACAGAAGAGCTCCACAGCCACAACTGACATTAAAAAGGCTAACTGAGGAGTGTCTAAGAAAATACTGCAAGCTCTTGACCATGGAACTCTAAAAAGAAAAGAAAAAGAGACCAAAAATCCATAAATTAAAAAAAAAGTGAAAAGGGGACTCTTGCCTGAGGGATTTAAAACATGTTAAAATGAAAGCCCCAGGGTTACACAGTCTTGATTCCTTAATTTTTCACAGGAAATAAATTTATGGTAATATTTTCCTGAAGACAGTTCATTATTCTGGGCTTATTAAAAATCAATAGTCAGGAAGACTCCATTACTATGCTGCCTTCTGTATACTAATTAAACCCTTTAACTGCATTCAGACAGAATAATTACACACTCCGGGATGCATGACTGCCTTGTTAGAGCTTTCTCCTGTGCCTTACAGTTTCCCAGGGTGCTGTGGTCTCATTTCTAGCCACATCTATCAGACAAACGAACCTCCAGAGCACAGTAGTATTTCCCCTGCAACAATTATAGTTTTATCTAGGGTATCTTGACCAAAACCAGACAGCTTTTAGAAAAGCACATTTCTATTAAAACAGAGCTTTTTTTCTCCTTAGGATAAAAAGAATAATCTGCATCCTAATCAAATATGAAATAATCTCATATAAACTTTACCTTTCAGGGAATTTAGAGCTTGAGTGTTTTGTTTTTGTGGAGGTATTTCATGTGGAAGAACAGCTTACTATGCCTCAGCCATCTGATTTTAACATAAAATGCTCTGTGTACTAAATAAAACCCTGTACTTTCACCTTCTGTGGTATGAATAAACAGTTTTCCCTCCTGGTCATCTGCCTGCCTGGATTCAGTCACACAAAAAGGACACCAAAAAGCACGGTGCAGTTTTTTATCTTCATTTCTGATATATTTAACAAACATTGGCTGCTCTACTTACAAGCTTCCGCAGAGATGCGTCATGACTATAGTATTTAAACAGAAAATTAATAGATTGAAGCAAATGTATATTCCATCAGTAACCCCAAATTGCAGTAGCCATAGAATGACAACAACATGAAGATTTTAAAAAAGAGCTAAGGCTTAATTTGCTCACCACATCTGCTAGAAAATTGCTAATATTACTTGTAGTCTCCATTCTCATAGTGGCTGCACAGATTGTTTTTTTCTTTTTTTTTATATGTACACTGCCTACAGTGTAAGGGAATAAATTACCAGTTATGGATTCTTCAAATGCCCACAATTTTCAGTCATGTCTTCCCTTTTTCTTTTTCAGGAATTTCCTTTAATTTTTAAACCTAAATTAGTATCTATATACAGCTGTAAGAAAAAAATTCCACTACTTGCATTTTCCTAGTATTTTGTATTGATTTTAATATGATCATGTTTGAAAGAGTGAGGTGAAGTGCTGAAAAAACATTTGTTCTAAGAATTCAGAAAAATCTAGTCTTTATTATAATTTTGACCTACTCTCTTACCATCAAGGCAAATACCTGAATACCTAAACTTAGATGACTCTCAGGGTGAATTTCTTAATTTCAGATCATTGCATCCATGTAAATATTGTGCTAACTGTGCTGACTGATTTACTTCTCTTTTCTCTCTTCCAACATAACTTTTGCTCCTCCATCTCTGCTATCTTAAGGGTCAATGCATGTCAGTTTTAAGAATTCATTCCCAGTGAAATGAAATATGTGCTGGGTAAGCCAGCATGGGTTTTCCTCTTTCCAGGTAGGAGCATAAATAAACCTACCCTTAGTGATGTGAAATCCAGATGTTGCAGTATTCCAAGAAGATATGATTGCCTAAATAAATTTTGAAAGCAAGGGGTTTTTAAGTGTGTTGACTCAGAGGGAAAAAACAAAACCACCAATGCATCTCCTGCAAGGAAGACATTTTGATTGTCAGAATCAGGAAAAACTACTCTGAGGATGTATATCATCCAGATCTCCCCTGCAGTGCATGGGTTAGTGTGACTTTCTCAGAAACAGGGTTTCTTTTCTTTAGGTGTAATGACTGTGTCGTAGTGGGGAAAGTCCCAAAATAAGCATGACTTACAAGCAGTCAAAAGAAAATGGCAACACTACCAGAATTAAAACACACAAGCTGCATTGCTATCCCATCTGTTTTATCCAGTAAATTCTCCCCGCAAAACACCTCAGCCTCAGAAAAGCATTTTTTCTTCAACCTCTTTCCTTCACAACTGTTTTCAAACTTTCCATGCCTGGCCCTCCAGGAGCAATTAGGGCAATTGAGAGTCATTTAAAAGCAGAGAGAAATACAATCCATTTGATTTCCCTCTGAAGAGACACACATACAACAAGAGGAGAGGGAAGGGGGAAGTGGCAGACAGAAACAATGGAAGAGGTTCAAGGCAAGACAGGGCAAGACAGGGCAAGACAGTCTTTTGATCAGCACATACGGCTCTTCCGTCTGCAATTTAGAGACCACCCAGCCACAAAACCTTACCACACAAGACTGTCACTCCTGTATCAATCCCTCAACCCTTCTTTTTTTAATTTCCCTTTTTTCTCTTCTTTTTTTCAGTCTATATTGTGCTTAAAAAGGTGTTCAGACATTTCTAAAACTCATCAAGTAGCAGCAGTGGTCTCTAAGTGCACTTGCTACGAAAGACATATACTATTCCTTTTTTTAACTCATCACTGTTTTGCTTATGTTCAGAGATATTGCAGATGCAGAACTTCCAGCCCTACCCAGCACTCAAGATCAAGTTAAGGTGATATATGTCTCCACTGCAGAACTACTGCCTTGACCTGAAAACATATTCCAATGTCAGTCACAGGAAGTGTCCTGTTGTTTGATTTGCTCTGAAATGTGCCATTATTTTATCATGTAGCAAATCTAGTTCCTCAAAACATCCGCTCTATTTAAACAGTCAAAGGGTTCTGCTACAAGCACAGAAAGACACAAACTCTGATAGGGGAAATCAGGTGTAAAGATTTAAAATCAATAGCAGGAAGAAGTGCCAAAACAAATGAGATGCCAAGGGGGTTCTGCCTTGCAACCTCCACTTTACATTGCAAAGGCTCAAAGACCAGCCAGCCTAAGCAAATGCTTCCATGGGATTAATTTATGCTTCCAAGTAGGAACTTGTCACATCTAGCTTTAAAAACACACATTGCAACAATGATTCACAAGTGGTAATGCCTTAAGTTGTTTAGAGAAGAGTGTGTTTTCCACCAAATTGTGTGCTACTCAGCTTCAGCTCAAACAATATTGTTTTTGCTGCCTATAGTCAGCAATACAGTTTAACCTGTGGTAGATAAAAAGTCCTGCAGGAGTGCACACAGGTAATATTTATTGTTCCCTTGGTGTTAGTACAAACAGGATTAGTGGCTATAAGTACAAACCACTGCTTGTTTGCAGGCTGGAGCTCCTGCACATCTCAAACCTAAGCAGGTGAGAACAGAGAACAAAATTCAACCCCATGACTAATCAAAACTTTAAGCTGCAGCAGACATAACCACTGGTGGGACCTTCTGGAACTATCACAGCACCAGATTTTGATATTTTTGTTTTCATGGTGCTGCACTGACACATGCTGACTCTGCACAGTCCAGCCAGAAGATAAGAGGCCAAATCAGAAACCACTGGATAAACACTGCCCCTCCTTTACAGCAGTCAGAGAAGGTGATCATAATGCTGGTAGGCTTCAAGCTTGTGAAGGTATGTTGTTCTGCCTTCCCAGGGAGCACTTACACATGATGCTGAATAAATTGTCTTCTAAACTTAGAATACAAAACTGTAAAAAAATTGTCCTGAAAGAGTATTTTGTCAGGGAGAGGATCATTGTTACGTGCACAAAGCCGTTCTGTGCCATGTGTGTCGCAACAAGCAGCTTTGCCACCACTTCACACTCAGACTCTTGCAGAGTCTTTTCCCAGATCTGACCCATCCTTGCACATGTGCCACTTAACAAAGGATCCTGCCACAGAGACAACTTGCCATGGGAGGAAAAATGTGCTACAACTCAAAGTGATGTGTAGTTTTCTCCAGCTGGGCATAAAGAAGCCAAAGTAAACATCCTTTTTAGGCAACTGAACTTAGTCGGCAAAATTGGTCCCTCAGATAGTATATCAAAGAAAGAAAAAGAAACCGCGAGAGCTGAAGACTTTAAAATAAGGCGGTGTAACTGAAGAATTGACTTCTTGCAGCCAATTTGACCATCTTATCTGTAAGATAGTGAAAGTAGTCCTATCCCAACAAAATTCCCCTTTAAGTATTCACATATTAGACATATTAGCTTTTGTGTTGGATTTTTCAACTACAGCCTCAGGTTACATTTATTCTTCATTGCCTCTTCAAATATATTGGCTCAAGAGTTTTCCTTATTAAAATTCTCCCTCAACTGGTGCCTTTTCAGTGTTCTGTGCACTCCTTACACACAAAGTATTGGGTGAAGAAAACAATGCAGTGCCTTCAATTGTGGGGTTATTCAATGTCAGCTACCAGACCATAACAAGGTACTGGGCTGATGCATTCTCCTTACAAAGCTACAACACTTTTCACCCAGGAGGTAGTTGAAAACCATCACCAGTGTTTCTGCAGTCACAGATTGATGACTAGTTTACAGCAGTATGATACACTCAGGATTTGCTAGCGTCACTTGCCTGAACAATGCCTTACATGTATTACACTGCAGGTCTGGGGCAGATTATGGTGAAATACTGTGTCAAACTGTAATTCCAGAAAATAAAAAACATAATGCCAGAGAATGTAACATCAATGAATGCAGCAAAAGTTTACAAATATGAAATCAAAAGTAACAGCACTCTAACTCCACCTTCACGCTTCAGTTATGCATGTGAAATGAAGTTGTCAGAGGCAGCTGTATTTCAGTGGCAAAGGAAATGTCACAGCCTTGGAAGTTTACTCAGCTTTGAGAAACTTTAAAAAGCAACAGAAGGAGGACATTGGTTTCTGTTTGAATACGCCCACAGAACAGCAAAGCTCAAGGATGCCATTTAGCAGCTAGATACTGGAGCAAATTGTTCAAGCTACTTAGGAAGGTTACCCTAAGGGCACAGAGCAAGTGCACTCATCATTGCCTTCCAGTCTTTATCCACCAAAGAGGATACATCCAACATATGACTCCCAACATCAGAGTTAGGCCACATGCCACATCACCTACAAGTTTAAATCCATTGATTCCTATTTTATTATACCTCTGAAGTTTAACACAAGCAATCTGTGAAAAGCTTTATGTAGGTTATTTAGCAGCTCCCACTGTTGCAGGCAGCCTACATGGTAGATTATGCCCAGTCAGCCTACCTGGATCTGCACCGCTGAGATGTTATAGAAGGAGAAATGTTACAAAACAGGAATTAAAAAGAGGTCTGTGTATTCACTGAAACCAAATCCAGAAACGTGACTTTTGGAAGAACTGCTTCATAGTCCCTCTACCACTTGGACTGAGGTAAGTATTACTCCAGTTTCACTCACTTAGGAAGCTTTGTGTTAGTATGGTGTTAAGTATACTGAAATTCCATTTAGACTTGTACAGGACTTGAAGAGCAGAGGAACTGGCTCTACAGGTGGAGGGACTCTCAGCTAGCCTACCTCAAAAGCAGATTTTATCTTAAGCTAAAAGAAGAACAAAGCAGAGCTCCCCATAAGAAAACAAGTCTTTTTAATCTGACTGAACAAGGCTTATAGAGAAAAGATTCAGTCACAGCCATAGGGCACATCCATCTACTCCTACAAGTGCAGACAGATCTGAATGCCTCTCTGCTGCTTGCTAGAAAGACAAACAAAAGCCAGGTCTGGTCACCAAAATGCAGCACAGCCCACCAGAAAACAAGACCATGGAGCAGCTTTCTGGCTCGATGCAGTGCTATGCCAGCATGGCAGACAGCTCCAAACCAGCGCTGGTGTAATGCTCTGACGTCTGTGCAGATGCAATCACATACCTCGGGAAACAGCGTCTTGTAGGTTGATCCCATTATCTGTGACATTTTAGCTACTGGCTCCAGTTTTCTGAGATCCAGGCAGCTGTGAGCCCACAGGCTGGAAAAGGGGTCTGAGCAGAACCCTGGGTTCTTTTAGCTGCCAAAGCCCTAAAAACACTGTCATCTTTGCTGTTCTTCTCAAGTGCCAGACAGCATGTCTGACACATGATACACATTACAGCTACATAGTGGAGAATAAAAAGCTATCTTCTTTTAGTTTTTTCTTTCCTCTTTGTGATTAAATGTATTTATGCACACACCCCCACATTTACACAAAACTATCAGCTCATCCGCTCTATATTTTACTACTCAGCTATCAGAAATTCCCAACTTGTGAACCAAAGCAGGGTGACAAGTAGTTTAGCACATCAGACCAAAGTCACTTCAGCTGCAACAGATTTTTAAAGGACAACATTCAAGGCTCATAGTGATCATTCAGGCTGTCAAAACTTTGCTAGCCATCAGTGAGCAAAGAACTGAGAGGGCTGCACACCTGTCATTTCAAACTGCCAATAGATTTAAGTGCTTTGCAGAAGGTTGTGCTTGACTAAGGTTTTTTTCATTTCAGTGGACATTACTCAAACACAGGCCTTACTTGAGCTGTGACCCAAAAGAAGACAGAACAAGACAGCCTCAGTGGAATTCAGATGAATGAGGCTCTCAGTAAAGATCTGCAGTGGTGGTGGTATCTTTTATTAGACTAAGTTGTACAGCTCTAAGTGTAGACAAGTTCTTTTTGGCATCTAAAACAGAAGCAGAAGATTGCAGATGCAAGCAAAAGCTGAAAACAATCACAGTTTTGTTAGATATATATCAATTTGATCATCTTTGAAAGTAAAGTTAGATTTACCTTACTGGAGCAGAGGGAGGGAAGGAGGCAGGTGATTAAGCAATTGTCTCAGTATCAAGAACACTCAGGTAAAAGACAGCATTTTCCAGAGGCTAAAATATTGCTTACCATTCAGACAGCAGAGCCTTACTTCAGTATGTTTTCTCCTCTGTGCTCTTTATCACCGTTATCTCGTCTTTAATTGTGTTGCTCACTGGCTACAGCAGGACAGTTTTGAGCCTCAAGCAAGGCAGAGCACAACCCCAGACCTTCATCAGCGATGGGGCACCAGCCCAGCTCCATGTGTGCTTTACTTATTACAAAAAGCAAGAGGATGAACTACCTTCTTGTGCAGTGTAAAAACTATGTTAGGTTAAGGTGTCAACTTTCTCCACCAGAAAGGTCAGTATCCTAAGCATTAGATAACATCACTGCAAATGACCCTCCCACAAACAGAAGCAGACCTGCTTCATGACTGTGTGACTTGAATGGAAATCAGTGTGATGCAATTGTTGTCTACAGCTCTCCCACTCAGGTCTTCCTCTCGGATCCTACTCCTTGATTCTCGGCACAGACGGATAGTATAGGATGCTGGTTCCTCAGACAAACGGCGTCAAGTTATTAATGCTGCATCCATACATTACTGGGTCCTCAGGAATGGCGAAATACAGCTACAAAAAGTACCAAGCAGCTGGGTGTCTTTCTACCCGGCGTAACAGCAGTTGAGTTGAGATTTTACTGCTGCTCCAGTAAGGAGATATTAACAAAGAAAGGCAGCAGTGCTATTCTACAGGCAGCCTAAACCTCTCTAGGATGGTGCTGTCTCCAGAGAGGCTGTCTCTAACCTCAATTCTTTCTACTTTGCTGGCCAAGTTAATTGAGGGCTGGACATGTGAGCTCAGCTTTGTCATGAGGCTGGTCTAGTCAAACTCACAGACCCAAAAACTATCCTGCCAGGACAAGGGGTGAGCCCTTTCTGCTGTGCTTAGTCATAAGTCAGCCTAACATGATCAGAAGAGTTTACTTTGAAATCTACATGCTCCACAGGGTTTTTTTCCAATTTCTTGACATTCTCATGCACACACTCAGACTTCTCACTCTTCCTACAGCTAAGACACAGTTGACACACTTCCACTTCAGTGGCCATCTTTCTCCTCAAAATGCTTCTGTGGAAATTTAAAGATACAATGCATGTTCCCTATTTTTTGTGAGGGAAAACTAGTCCAGCACAGGTGTATGTCAGGACATGGAGCATTACAGAGTAGTACAGGCAGGAAAAGATGGCCAGCAGTGCTTAAAAACAAAGGGAAACAGTGAATATCATCAGGTGGCCTCTTGACCTTTGAACAGACTTGCTACCTATGGCATGGGGCATTGCACTACTTTGCCCCAGGCCATGCTACAGAGCTGGTAGCCACAAGAGCATCCCAGGGACAGCAGTACCCAGTGCTCTCGTGCCACATGGCCCCATACCAAATGTAGAGCTTACTCTCAAGTGTCTGGATTTGTTCATGCTCATCTTCCCCACATAAGCATAGTCCTGCAGGGACAAACATATCATGTCACTCACTGACAAAATGACCTTGTGTTTGTCAGTGCAGAGGAAGTTCACATAGCAGAAAGCAGCACTGTGCAAAAATATCCAGGCTAGTTTTGAAAGAGACCAGCTGTTAAAATGACTGGTAATTAATTAAATACTAATAATTAAAATTATTAGGCTAAGTCAGCTCAAAAGCACTGTTCTAATATCTCTGACTGGATTCAACCACATAACTGGACCTTTCAGACCTGAGGTCTCCTCTCTGCATATCACTATATTACACCAGGGTGATCTAACCTCCACAACAGGAGCGAGGTTTCACCCACAAACGGAGCTCAAGAGGGTGGCAAAAGCACAGGCAGTTGAGAATGCTGAGAAGTGAAGGTCCCAAGGAGAGGACATATGCACTCACACACATGCACACACATGGCCAGGATCAGCTGCCTGCATATTGCCCCCAGGGTCCTTCAGCAGACAAGGCACTTCGGAGGCCCTGCAGCAGCAGCCCTCAGAGGGGCAGGGGACTGGCTGCTCACACATGGTCATCATATGGGTCTTCATATTTTTTATTAAAAACCATAAATTTGAATCCTATGTGAAAACTGTGCCCGGGGTCATTCCTACCCTGACTCAAGGAGGAGTGGCTCAGGGAACATCAGAAGTCCCAGGCAGTCCCATAGTCTCTGCCCACTCAGCAAGCAAGAGGCTACTTCTGCTCTCACCCCTGCATATCAACATGAAGAAGGCAGAATGTTTCATAAAAGAAGGGGTTACTCCACATGTGATGGAAAGCACCTCTGAACAATTTCAGCTTGCAGTCTAATGCCTGTCAGAAGTGAAAGAAATACAGCTGACAGCTACTTCAGCAAGGGAGACTGATAGTTGCCCAAGGTCATTCAGGCCCATTTGACTTTTCATGCATCTGCTTTAAAATTAAAAAAAATTGTTTTATTGATGACTTGCATTTTATTGGTGATTGTCTCGAATATTTTTTCTTTTTATTGTCATTTTTCAGGGCTATAGGTCAAAGCTAAGAAGGGTAATCAAACATGAATGAACTCAGCACGAGACAAAAAAGAACACAAACATTTTGACCCACATGCAGTGATGATCAATAGGGAGAAGCATGTCTTCTATTTTCCACTGTCCTTGCTGATCACAGCTGTAATGACTAGTATTATAGAGCCAAGGAAGGTCTGGCTTTGTTAAATGACAAAACACATTGCAAAGTACTGGCAAGGCACATGGTTTAAAAAAAACACCATCAACAAAAAACCTACAAAACAACAATGACAAAAAGCCTACAATAAAAAAAAAAACACAAAAATTAAAAAAAAAAGCCCTACCAAAATAATAACAGGAATGATGATTTTTCTAACCATTTATCTAGAAGAAAAGACATCTAACTTCAGCTAATATATAGGAAATTTCTAGGACTCTGCTCAGAGAACAGGTTTCATTTTCTACATTGCCCAGGTTTCTCATTAAATTGGATTTTTTCCCTTTATCAATATTTCCCAGTTCACTCTACATTTTTACCAGGCATCAAAACTCCAGTCTACAAAGCATGCACAAATTTGCTTTTGTAGTTCCACGAGCTCATTAATAGAATTCTGAAACTTGGAAATCAGGAACATTCAATATCAAGTTTTTCTAAAAGATAGTCACAAAACACTACAAAATATTATCCAGAATGATTCTAACTGCAATCATCAGTGCAAGTAAATAGGCAGAGCTGTCATATATTCTCAGTTATTATAACTGCTCTTTCACTTCTTTAACAAAATGGAGTCAAATGGGAATGGACTGTCATCCAGGCTAAATACAAAGTTTGGTACAGAGCAGAACTTACCTGTCAGCCCAGAAAATTTCCGATATCCTTTTCATTAGTCAGGCAGAGTAAACATGAGGGCAGATGTCAACGTCTGCCCACCTGATTCAGAAATCTCTGGCATTGAAGTGATGCACAGCTACAGATGTAGACCATTGTATCCATTGCCATAAGGCAGACAAGGACAATGTGCAGAGAAACTGTGGTATATTTTATGCATTCTTGTATTTATTTCAAGGTGTCATCTGAATTGTACTACCTCTTAACAAGAGACAGATAAACCCGGTGCACCTCACTGTGAGAGAAACTGATTTTAAGAACACAGCTATGGTTTGGACAATAAACAAGCTCCTATGAGAGACCAGATTGTTTCTGAGTTTGACAGAAGCCTTCTAGCTTTGACTGATTTAGCTTTTAAAAGTGACAAGAACTTTTTTTAAGGCTTTTTTTAGGGTTATTTATCCAAAGAGTGCTTCAGGGAACTTGTACAATTCATGTATTGCAAAAAATACCAAAGCTTCAGCAGTTGCTCACTTGGGGATTATCAACAAAACTAAAATATATGCTACAGGTAAAGATGCCCTGCTACCAGGAGATAACCTTTAAAGTGTTATACCAAGATACTGAATCTGTTAATTAACTAGGACAGTAGGTTCTAAGTAATACAGCTAGTAATGATTCTGTCCAAGCGGTGGAAGGATTTGATGCGAGCCAGCAAAGTATGACCAAGATAGTCAGCAAAAGCCACTACAATGTTCTATGAGTTGTTTGTTCTGCTAACTCCACTAATTAATTCCACTGATATCTTTAAGCAGTTCCTGAAAACAACAGAACTGCATCTTAAATAGATACAGCCCAGAACTAGGATCAGGAAATTAACAGGTATCTTGAGACAGAATTTTATTTGCATAGGCTGCACCAAGTTGCTATATTCATACAGTTACTAAATTTGCCAGACAGCAAAATATTTCTTTACAAGACAAGCTATAAAAAATGCTTGGAATGGGCACCTGCACTTGGGCCTAAAGGCCAATGTGTCTCAGAAATTAAGTGCTCTGCTTAGGAGTGGGGATCTGCATCTGAAGACAACATGGCTTATGGGCACCCCATGAGATGGGCAACTGTGTGAACTGATATATACAGGTAACCACCAAATCACAGCTGAAACGCAGAGTAGTCATTACCTTGCTAACAATGCCAGGCAACAAGAGTCACTGGTGGGGACAGGCTCCATCAAGCTGAGTCTATCCCAGAGAACAATGTGGGGGCCCCCATGGCCCACCTCAATCTATGAAAGGGCTTCGTGCATACACACCTTATCACAAGGCTGTGTTTTTATGACGTCTCTCTCCCCCAACAGGAGGCTCAAACATGTTTGTGAGAGTGTATTATCTCTACACAGAGATAAATAGGCAGACACAGTAAATGGAGTTTCCACACACTGACATTCTTAGCATTCCCAGCTGCAAGGTCAATTTGAGCAAAATTATTCCCTCCTTGCCAAATCTTCCAGTTGTAACCTTTTCCACCCAGCAGCAATATAGAGACGAGCCAGTATCAGCTGTGTTTTCCTAATGGCACTACTGATCAACTCACTGCACTGAAACAAGAGGTCATAGGGAGTGCTTTATGCAGATCTGAGCACAAAGGAGAGGGTTCTGCACCAGACACGAATAGATTTACTGGATTTGTAACTAGTATAAAAGATAATCAATATTAAAAACAAAAAAAGGCTTTCATCCAACCACAGCTGTTATACCCACCCAGGACCTTAGAGAACAGAGAAGACCAACCACAAAATTTCTGGTCTCTCAGATGGGTTGGGAGATTCTGGTGAAGAAAAGCTGCACTCCACATTTTCTACTTCCTCACATTTACCCTCTTCCCTGTGTATGTATCAGGTTTAATGCATTTCCCCTCTGATATCTCCAGTCCAGATAGCCATACAACATGTTTTTCCTCTCCAAGTAATGGATTGGTATCTCAGAGCAGGCACTATGGTGCAGAGTGTGGTGTAGTGCCCCACAGCAATAGCCAGCCCTGACAGGAAGGGGCAGCTGGGCTGGATTGTTGGGCATGTGCAGCACCAGACAGATTTTTATCACAGCAATCTCCCCAGGATGTGCCAGGAGTTGTCCCCTCATGACACAAAGCCACTGCTCCACTGTCCTCCAGGAGCTGTGCAGCTAGTGCTATCATTCCTCTCATCACTCAGTCACCTGTGTACAGGCTCTTGGAGACACCACTGAACCCAAAGAACCCTTCATATGGGAGGTTTATCTGAACAAAGAAGTGTACTAGGATTCTTGTAAATAGCATAATCTTATTTACAATATTGGGACTAATCCCAGTGACAAGACAGATGGAATAGCTGAGCAACTATTGATGCTGGGAGCAGATCAAATCCACTAAAGAGCAGTGCTGCAAGATTGTGGTTTCCAACCACAGAGCCAAGATCAGGGCTACCCTGTGTGTCTTGGAGGTGTTTCCTTCTGCTTGTGGCACTGACTTACCTGTCACTTATCACTTCATTCATAGGTGGATATGGGGACAGTCATCCCTTGAATGGAAGGGATCCCAGACACAGGTGGTGGCCAGCCTAGCCAGCCTGTTGAGCAAGCTTGGATGTCCTGGAAGAGGTTGTGGATGTCCCCCATGAAAAACAGAGCAGGAGCAGCCCTGGAGAGGAAGAGAAAGAAAGGTAAATCACTAGTGAATGTAGGGATAATAAGTGGTTCTATATTGTTCTGTTCTTCTCATTGCATTAGTTTTTTCAATATGTGATATTACAATACAAAGTCATAAAAAGCAAAATTCCCTAGATTTTGGTTCTCGTTCTTTGCCTTTTCTAGAAAACCAATCTTACCTTGGCTGGTGGCAGTTTATACTTAGCTGTCATCATCTATTGCTGAGTGATTCATTTTAGCTACATTATTCCTATTTTATTTTTCCTTCTGAAAGAAGGTTCTTATAAATTTTTCATGCAGCAGTAACTCTATCTCATCTTATCACCTATCACCTATCAAATTTATAAAAAGAAACCCTATTAACTAACATCTGAAACTTGTACTTCTCAGTTGTGCCAGATCTTGAATGGGAAGAAAGATATTATCATTCAGTGGAACATACACCTTCATGTTGCTACCACTGTCCTCTCATGATCCTGAGCATGAAGAACTACAATTATCTCATCTTTGCACCTCAGGATCTGAAACCTCAAAGTTCCAGTGGGACTATCTTCCTCAAAGAATAGACTAATAAACATCATCAGACTGCATTGCAGTGTTAGTTATCTCAATTAACAAGTAAATAAACCTACTCACTGTTCAAACATCTTTTTAATTAAAATTCCTGTGTGAAATTTACTTCAGTAATAAACCAGAAGAGTAATTAGTAGTGTGGCATAGACAGTTATGACTTGGGTCATAATTAAAATAAACACTGCTTATTAATAAATAAATTGTCAACAAGCCAGTTCTGTGACTCAACAACAGCTTAATTCTGATCATTTTTTTCTTGTTTAAAATGAAGAATCTAAACCTAAAGCAACATGGGCAAGAATATAAAGAAAAAGGTGCCTGCTGGGTTTTTCCCTTTCTCTGAAATTGAAGAATAGTGAAAACTGAAATAGGTAGTAGAAATTTGCCTATTTCTCCACAAAGGCAAATGAATTATCTCTAGCAACAGTCAACATGAGACTCTGGGGTTTTTGTGTGATGGTACCAGGCTATTTCTGCCTTAGCTGCATTCAACAGATATTCCTTCACAAAGATTTGTGGGAAAAAGAAAGGAACGTAGAAATGTCATGTATATCAAAAGACATGATATATTAAGGAAGTAAAATCCTGCAAAGAAGCAGAGGTATCCTCAGCAATGAACCATCACCTAAGTTCCTTATCCAGTGCTATGCACCTGTCCATGCTTTCTAGATAACTTCCTTGTATTTGATGCAGTGGTGGCTACAAGCTGCATCCCAGGTTCCTCTGGCTTCTCATCCCAGACCACTTGCACAGGGCTATGAGGTAAAGGCAGATATTTCATCGTGCCTGGTGCAATCCTAACCAAATGCTAACATTTCTTCAAATCCAAAAACAGTGCCAGTGCCTTTGTAATTGTGGCAAACTGTAAATCAGGAGCTGGCAAACACAAGATGCATGAGCTGATCCATGGTTTTCATTCAAACAAGTCACACTGGTGACATGGGACAACTCACCAGAGGCACTGAGTTTGGGAGAAAAGCCTTAGAAGCACATATGTAAATGGACACAAAAACCAACAGGGTTTTGGTCTGAGCTGAAAAGCCCAAGCAATTATTAAAGACATTTTTTTACAAGCAATCCACTCACATTCAATCCTACCCACAATAACCCCCACAGTACATTAGGGGTGAATGTGGTAACCAGGCTCTTCAGTCAGTCTAACAAGGAGGAACATCTCAGCTGGCCTTTGATTTCACTGTTATCCCATAAAATAATTTCAAAAATCTAGGCACTTTGCTTTTTTTCAGATGTAACATGTTGGTATGTTAGAGAAACAATCACAGTCCATGAGACACCACACTGAAATCCAGGTGACCACGGTTTAAAACTTTTCAAAAGGCATTTTTGCCTAACTTGCCCAGTTTTGCCTCAGTAATGTAGCAGCATCACTCTCAGATTTCACTGGACTGCGACACGAAAAGGACCTGCTGAGCATCCAGACACCATAAACGAGGACACAGCTACATAGAAAGTGATGGCTCTCTGAATCAATGGGAAGTGAGGTTACCCAGACCTTGCAATAATGATGCCTGGGCATGACCATGTTTTCCAGACACAGCTGTTTAATTGTGCTAAACTTGAGTCTGCAAGATGACTGTTGAGTTTTTCTTTCAGCCATTTCAACCTCCTACAAGCCTGCCCTCACTGCAGAAGCAAGGGCATGAAGGAGACTAATGATGACACACAAGTAGGCTGTGAGAGCTGAGGGTTAAGAATTTGTGAGGTTTTATGTAAAACACCTGCTTTCTAAAACATCAACTGAGATTTTGCCCCAGCTGAGAAAGCTGAGAGATAAGAGTCTTCATCAGCTCCAAGGAAGGAAACTGAAAAGTCGTCAGTAGAATTTGCTGTTCATTAAGGATACTCAGTCACAGGTGACAATTTCAGTGAGACAGTGATATTTGTAATTAAGATCAAGAGTCCAAGGAGCAGTACACATAAAATGGCAGTAATTACTCAAGGAATATAAAGAGAAGGAGATGACCTAGAAAAAGGAAAGAAAAAACAAAACAAACAAAGAAACCCAACTCAGGCAAAAATAAGTGAAAGCCTGAAACTGAAACTCACCTCAAGCCAAATCTTATGCAAGAAAGATGATAAATACTGGCAATAAACTTAGGAGCAGTTGTTCACTTCATGGTCTCCAAAATGTAATGTTGATGCACCGGTAAATGTGGTAGTCATTGGTTTTCTTCCAAAGACCTTGAAACTGACCTATTTTCCTCATGAAAATAACCATGTTAATTTATTAATTTAGGATGTGCATACTTTTTACATAATGAAACAGCATCCAAAGTTGGACTGCGAGGACACAAACAAAATATTTCACTCTGTCAGGCAACTAAGAAAAAAATGAGTAAAAAAAGGAATGTTTAAACATCTATGAAGACTTTTTAAAGAAGGCTTGTTAAGATTTGCATGTATCCAACTGCAGAATATCAAAGCTGACTAGTAACTCAGTGTTACCTTACTTCCACTTTTGGTCCCTATTCCCCAACAGAAGGGGAAAAAAACAAATAAGGTTAAGAAGACAATCACAGAGAGAAAATTCAATTAATTTTCAGCAAACATTACAGACAATGCTTTGGGCCCAATGTCATATACCCTCAAAGCAGCCTTAGCACTGACTCCGGACAACGTTTTTCACAACAATATGGGACTGCATGAAAAGGGAGTCAAGGCCACATGAAAGAGGGAGCTCTAGTGCTTTCATGACTTGCAGCTGATGAAAGAAAAATCTCTTCTCCTTTTGGTTTTACCCCATCAATAGCAGCTATGTTTGAAATGTTCAGTTTATTCCAGCCCATGGGCCTCTCTTCACTTATCTAGAAACAGTTACTGATGCAGCATAAAAGGAGACATAGGATCATCTTAAGTGGTAGCCTTTACTGAGATTCCAAACACCGCTTAACAGGAATAAAATTTTAGTGAAGCATCCTCCCCCACACTCCACTATAATAGAAGGACTGAATTTGATTGAGCAAGTAGAACACTTGCAAGAAGACAGGACACAATTTTACCAATAGGAAAGGCATAAACTTTATTTTGCTCTATTATTCTGCATATGTATGAGTGCTTGAAGTGATTAAAAAAACAACCTCACAATACATAAACAGAAAACAGATGGCATCAGCTGAAGATGGTACATGAAAGCACATTACAAAAACCACTGACTCAGTAAATGTTTAAGAAAAAAAGACATTTTAATATCTACATATATGTATGTATGTATTCAGTTATCCTATTAGTTGTATCTTATGTTCTCATTTAGGTTAACTTCCTTGAGTTCTAAGCTTGAATTCCCAGCCCTAAATTTTACCAGTAGAGTGACTCCACACCTATAAGAAAAGGTCCTTCTGTTGCAATGCTTTATATACCCTGCAAACAGTTTGCTTCATTTCTTGTGTCCATGTCCATATTCATATGCCCTAAACAGAAATCTGGATCACATTCTCAGTAAGATCCTTGTGGCTGTGACCATTGCCCTGCCTCAGCTCCCCTCCTCCTGCTCAGTCCCATGGGGAGCAGAGTATAGTGCAGCACAGACTCAAGATCATCACTCAAAAGTATCCCCTTCCATTTACCTTAGACTTCTAGAAAATAAATCAGAAAGTGTTGGTGGATTCTTTTTAGAAGGGAAGGCCTGCTCTTAGTACAGAATGCACGGATATAGTCTTGTTTCTGCTGACTCTCTGCCTGATTTCTGGAGCAATGTGTCCTGTTTACCAAAAAGGATTGTATGACAAGCACCTTACTACGTGACTAAATTCTGTCACAGTTTGCTACAGAAACACCTTAAGCATTTTGCTTTTACTCTGAAATTATTGAAAAAGAAAGGACACATGTTCATAAAGGCCCATAAATGCTTCCATAGGCATGGTCTTTGACACCTGTAACTTTTAATTTTGTATTTGTATTGTTTCCTTTCTGCATATCAGAAATTGGAGCAACAGTACCATAAATAATAATCTGGGGGGAAAATACCTGCTATATAAAAAATAAAAAGAGATGTTTTAGGATAGCTGGACCATTGGTTTTCACTACTTGGCTACGACATTTAATTTACAAAAGGCAAAAGCAGAGGAGTGGAATGAGCAAATTTAAGTTCAAACTTTTCAAGCACAGAAAAGGATTACAGACTATTTTTAAACTGAGGGATCAGTCTTCTCTTACTAAAAGCACGTGTTCAACAAAGGTCAAGGCAGTTTATCATTTAGAGTGCTTTTGTACTTGCCATGTTCCCTCTTATTAACTTTTGCAAGTAATGACTGCTTGCCTGCGAAGGGATCTTTTTCCATCCTGGCAAATTACAGACACTGGTTGTATGTATCTCCGGGTCCCTCTCAAAAGCTGCAATGTCACATGCCCAGGTCATGAAAGAAAATGCTAATGACAAAAATGATCCCCTTGGTATCACTGGCCATCATTAGCATATCAAGTTTGTCCTCCATTCCTTTCCATAAAGAAGAGGAGTAGTCTATCAGACTCAAAACCTTACCTATGAAGAGGCAGAAGGCCTAGGTAATATCTAAAAGCCCATAGCTGACAGGTTTTTTCTCAAGGACACAGCTTTTCCAGCACAAATGCTAAACACAGGACAAGGACAAACCTTCCCAGGAGTTAGTCCAAGGCAATGGCATAAGTTTTCCAGGCGTTTACACATCACAACATTGTGATCTCTGCTCCAGGGAGAGGCACATCTCTGATATTTCCTTTTTCAGTTTCAGCCCAGCAGAGTGCATGTTTCAGCAGCTCTCCATGGCACACTTTACCCTTGGGGAGGCAATTACTGTAGACACAACCAAAAGATGCTCAAGATTCTATGCTCCCTACTGCAGTATAAACCCCTATACAGAACAAATATATACCATACTTCAGAAGTTAGGATAACCTATGCATAACTAAGAGCTCAAAACCCCTGCTCAGACTAAGGCAATGTTTTTTCACACACTGGAAATACACTGCAACACCTGTAGCTGTACTGAAGGTATCATGAGTAGAGTTAGCAGCAAAGACATACACCTACTTACTGTGTAATCTGACAGGTTCCCTGGAGGATATCTATAGCCTAGAGTACAATTTTGTAGCTATTAATATCCAAGTTAGTTAAATTAAAGCTAGCTCATGTACAACTGTACGTGCTGCAATCACGCTTTCAATCACAGGACAGAAAGTATCACAAATAGATTAAAAGCAGACTTAGCAACAAACACCAAGGTTTTTATGGGCACGCCTGCCTGCACAGACAAGCACAACTGGCTTCAGTACACACCTGGAGGACAGCCAAGGCCTGGCCACGCATGGTGTGAGGACACGAGCACTGCACTGTAGCACAGCACAGTGGAGAAGCACAAATCCACTGGCACAGGCACAGCCTCCACTGTTCCCTGTTTCTGAGCAGCACAGGTTTTCCTCAGTGCTGGAACCACCACCACTCCCCAGGGTGCTGCAGGTAAACACTGCACACATTTTTCATCTGTGACTGAGGAGGGTCCTGGCACAAGAGTGTGGTTCCTCTCCCCGGGAGAGGGGTATGAGTTACTGCTTGATTCAGAAAAATTTCTTCCAGCATTATTTTATTCAGACGAAATATTAAATCTCTCTTGTGTCTCAGTTTTCCCACCTGTAAAACAAACGTATCTACTTGAGAGAAGCACACATCTAAACAATTCAGAAATGAAAATCTCTAAATAGGTGTTTATTAAATATGAAGAACAAGTAAAAGTGCACACAGAATGGTTATCATGTTATCACATCTATGCATTATTTTTGTGTGCCTTGTCTAGATTTTAATGCTTATTTATTCTTTTAAAGCAGATATAGAGAAATGCAGTCTGGATTCAGCTACTGCAGGTAGACACTTAAAAGGGTTAAAGTGTAGGTATCTATTTTAATTAATCAAGAACAAAAAATGGATCTTTCAACATCACTGTCTCTGGAAACTAAACCAGTTTAAGAGATACCAGTTTCTTCTGTCCACTCGTCCCCGATCCCCAAGCTGGATTTATGCAACCAATTTGAGATGCATAGTACAAGAACATCCAGTGAAACTACCTAGGTTAAATTCAAAGAAAAAAGGAAACAAAAAGCAACACGTACACACCCATTCCTTTCCCCAAAAAAGAAAGAGGTAAAAAAAGTTAATCCAGACCAATTTAACAACCTGGTTGAGTAAGAAGCTTTGCAAACACGGTGGGATAGCTGGGGCACCTAAGCTCCCACATGGAAATGCTGAGCTACACTCTAACATAAGTCGAGGAAGACACAACGGCAAAAATCTCCTGGGCTGGCTACAAACCCATCTGCTAATTTCTTATCTTTTTTCAATTTTATTTTGATGAGGCCCTCAGATAAATTTGTACCACATGGGTAGGTCTAGATGTGGACACCCCTCTCTGCTACCCAGCATACCACATTCAGAAGGCCAAGAGGAGGAAGCTTAATGAACTGAGAAATCAAACATTTCATTCAACATGGACGCAGGGAAGACACCAAATGGAGATCACAGCAGCTGTGTACATCATGCTGCACATTAGCTGTAAACCTGCATGCAGGCACACTACCAAACATCCATTGGTTTCAGGCATTTTCTCACAGTGCTGCCAGGCAGGTAGGGACAAACTGGTGCCTCTGGCCGCCACTTGCTGCCTGGAGCTGCCAGTCTCCAGGTGTCTGGATCCAAGCAGCAGAAAACAGCTGAAAAAGAGACTGGCCTTTGTAATTTCCCTTTTGGACATAAAAACGGTATCCAGCACAGGTTTGTAAATGAGCATCCTGCAGCCTTCCAGCCTGGGACTGCACCATAGCACAGGGGAGTGCATGGTCCAAATTGCACAAGAGAAGGCAACCTGGGCCACTCCTACATTACATGTATAGAAATGCAAGTATCATACAAATGCAGCAAACCAGGTGAAACAGACGGCGTTCAAGCTCACACCCAGCAAAGTCCTGCCAAACTAACCTGAGCCTATTCTCTCTCTTCTCATCTCAAAAATGCACTTATATGCAGGCCTTGTCATGGTATATAGCTTACAAGCCGTTGGAACAGCATGCCCCATGAGGACCATTGCCCAGGCACTAGTCAGGCAAGAAGAGCCCACCCCGAGGAAGAGAGCAGGCCTTTCCCAGCTGTGATGTTACACCAGTTTTCTACCAAAACACATCTCCACAAAAGAACCTCCCATTACTCGAAGCTGCCTCTGGCCTGGGCAAAATTTTAGTACAGGAAATGAAAATGTGAAGACACACCACTGAGACATCACAAAAGCAGGTTAAATCTTGCAAGGAGTTACCCAAACTCTACAAGGGGAAGCCGTGAACAGATAAAGCCTACATTGCCCCAGTTTGTTTATTTTCATACACCTATTTTGAAAGATATGTCAAAACAAACAGAAGACCAGGAAAATACAGGAGATGTAGTTTCTGCAAGTGTTACACTTTAAGCTAAAATACAGCCTAATTGCTCAAAAGAGGTTACGTAAAAATAACCTGGCTTACTATCATATTTCAAACCTTTTCTCTCCAGCTTCTCTCACTTAAAAAAACTTGTGTTGATGCACCAACCCTGTCAAAATAAACAATTCGAAAAGCAAAGCTTATGTGTGGTGTTAATTGGGATGTTTCAGCCACCAGGACTTTGCATTTATGTCCAGTGTAATTTATCTTTTGTCTCAACAATATATGAACTATATATCCGTTTTATTTGACATGAATAATAATTTCTAGTATAAAACTCTGTTATTTTGAATGAGAACTGAATGCATCCAACAATTTCCTATTTAATATGCAATTGTTAATAAAATGAGAACAAAAATGCTAAAATATCCGTAACACAAATAATTGAACAGGTGAGACACCAGTGCTAGATCCTGAAATTCTTCAGATGCTGGAAGCTGAGTAGATAGAACAATAAGGTGCCATCTGTTTGTATTTACTGACAAGGGAGAAGTGGTTTATGTAAATGAACTGCTCCAGATGACATCAGACTCCCTTATTCAATTTTGTCGTATTAGTAGAAGATGAAAATCCCTTCCAGTGCAGGTTTTGTCCAGCTTCCTACACCAGCAAAAATAAAAAAAAACTACCAAACAGTCAAAAGTAATATTTGAACAACTATCTGCCCTAGGATTTATGTTTTAGAGGTGTACTGCAAATAGTGCCTCATGAATACTGCATCTGCTTAGGGAAGTCATTCTGAGAGTTTCAAAACTACTCACCAAATAGGACAAGGCATTGCAGTAGATTCCAGTGAGAAGTGGCACAGTCTCCCACGCAAATCACTGAGATGCAGTTACAGGATTGTGAATTTCATTCCAGTTTGCCACTTAATTATTGCATGGCCTTCAGCAAGTTACTTTAAATCTCTCATTTTCTTTCTGCTCTCGTATTTCTTTACACTCACTTTAGAACTGGAAGGGAACAACGGGTAAAGGGCTTGAAATATAATGGTAATTTTCCACCAGGAATAAGGCTTTACTTCTGGATAGCTTTTTTTCTTTAAAAAGAGCCTTCAAAGTGTACTCTTCATACAATGGAAACTGCTGTCAAGTGCTCCAACACTAACACACATCAGGATTATGCCTTGCAGTTCTGGTTTTGATACTGTTTGATGCTATTTGATATTGGATTTTATCCACAGTGCTCCTCTTACTCTCAGGTTTAGGTGCTCATTAAGAACAAGGTCTAGGGGTTTTGCTGTACCCCACTGGGGACACGGGATTTTAGTAAAAAGCAAATATAACAAGCTTGACCTGGGTAAGACAAATTGTTCTGAAAACAGAAGAAACATAAATTCTACATTAAAAAAACCCAAACCTACCACATAAAAAAGTTTCCTTTCTGAATCATGGGAACCTTAAAGTGTTTCAGGGTTTTTTAGACAGCCATAGTGTCAAGGACAGCTTTTTCCACTGATTCATAATTTGAAATACCTTATTATTTCATTTCAAAACCTTTCCCGTGCTAATCCTTGGCCAAAAAGACAGACTGAGACAGACAAACAATGGTGAGCATTTCAGCTCAAAGAGTTAAAACTCATGCTGTCATGACAATTGTCAGCAAAGTGGCATATCTGTGCCTGGAAAAGTAGATGTGCTGCCATCCACGTGATAGTACAGTAAGCTTTGGTGTTTACAGAAAAAAGAGGATTTTTCACAACAAAAAACCAGATTTTAATGCAATCTTTATTTTTTTTACAGCCTAGCTTAAAATTTATCTGTAACACATTTTACTTAATAAGAAAACAAAAAAAATCACTTCTCTATTTCAGTCACACTTGCAGACCCAAAACAACAGCAGAAAAGACAAGTGTAAGATTGTTAATTAGTTGGACACATGCTTTTTACTTGATCTGAATTTAGAGAAGAATGTACCATTTTCTCCTTTTATGTTAGAGTACATGTTGTCCATATCATTGCAGTGCCAACACAGGCACATTCTTAAGTATCACTTAAGAGGGAAATTACACGAAACTTTAATTTCCATGCACTTTTCAAAAGCACAACTGCAACCAGAAAACACTAGAGAAGGGGGAACACAAAGAACCAAGAAAGAACTCCTAAGTCCCCCTCTATTTGTAAATACAAATAGTGCCTGAGCACTGTGTAAAAAAATAAAACCACATCCAAATGCAGATACCAGCTAAATATCATAAAATGGCCATTGTGGGAGATATCAGCATAACCTCCATAGGACAGAAGTAAATTATTGAGTTAATTTGCTGTTTATCCTCTCACAATCTTTTATTTTCTAAGACAACAGAACAAGAACAGTCCCCATATCTCAGCTTCACACTTTTCGAAGGAATCAGGCTTCCAAGAGTGTGAACAAAAGGGTTTTGCAATTGAATATGTAGGGTCACAATTTCAGCACATACAGGGTTATCTGGTTCTCCTTAGCTAATCATCTTGCACAGCTGGGAGCAATAAAATATGCTACAGGAGAGAAGTGGGGCCTGCAGGTGTTTGGTTGTCTCTGCTGGCTTCTGTCAAAGGTGTTTCAATGGCTGGTACATTTAGTGTCCAGGTTTACATTGCCCCTGAGAACAGGCTATTTGGATGCACTTACCCTCTGTAGTGCTGCAGAGGTACTTACTTATCTATCTTTATTCACTCACTGCAGACAAGTAGTTTTGTCCCTTTTCTGTGCCCTTCCAAAGCTCTTCCATGTGGCATTGAAAGGATCTGGCTGTAGTTCAGAGGAAGATGCCAATGGCTCTGCCATGACTGTGGCTGACAGTGGAGAGGCAGTGTGTGCAGGAAGGCCACTTACAGGAAGAAAATCCAGAGGGATGGTTTCTCAAAAAAGTTGCTGGCAGGACCACACAGACTGGAAACATATGTTGCTCTTCAGTGGCTGGAGCTCACCAAGATGGGGTTATTAATTCATCCAACAGCAGAAAGCAGAGTCAAATCTCCAGAATTCTGAGGATATGTGATTTAGTCTAATATAAGAAACTAACAAAAAAGCAAAAATCTCCAGTTGCACACAGTAGGACTAGTGCAAGATTCAGCCCCAGCTGCTGTTCTTCTGGAGCACAATAGATACAGTGAAGGTGCACCTGGGGTAGGTCAAAAATCCAAAAGCAGGAGAGGTGTCCTGAGCCTGAAGTATCATTTTGGACATAGTAACCACTTTGGTAGTATGATGCTTTCTGGTGACAGACTTAACTTCACAGTCCTTTGGGCTACCCCATGTTATTGTCTCATTATCTTATAAAAATCATGGGTAAAACTTGCTAATTATGCTGTGCCAAAACATATCTGGTAGAGACCAGTATGCAACACAATATATGTCTGTATTGTGCTGGAGTCTGAGTGAGAAAATGCCGTGGCTGCCACTGGCTCCAGGCAGGAAAAGCACAGGCTTCCTTGCAAAAGGGAGGAGGGTCTGCTGCCCCAGACTTGCTCTCACCATGGAGTCCTGTAGCACCTATGAGACTACAATTTCACTATAAAGTGCAGCACAAGAACTTGAGCAAGACTGACATCTCTATCCTATAATTTGTTCCACTTTTCAGAGGACTGGTTTAGCAGATTACAGTATGTATGATAAATCTGACTCTATGTTGCCCATAAAAAAAGAGTTCCAAAAGGACCTTCTAGCTAACTATTGTATGATTGAAGTACCTAGAATATCAAACTACATTTACCTTCTAAAGAATAATATCCTTTCTGGATACTACTACTCACTACTCACATAAGACTTGTTTTTTTGCTTTCCTCTTCATGCAATGTTCTGACCAGTGATAATCAAAATCCCTTCCTGAAAAAGTAGAGTAGGGTCTACCATGTATACCTGTAGCTTAAAGACACACCTTTCAGAAACACTGCCAGCTCTCTGTAAACTCAGTGGGGTTGTTTTCACACAGTTATATTTGTTTTGTAATAAAATCTGAGATTTTACTTCATTAACTGAAACAAAACTGCATATGTTAAAGGGGTGTAAAAGCATTTTAAACTTCTTTTTTAGTCTGAATATCCACGGAAGTCAGGATGGAAAAGCCGTTGTACACTTGTTTCCTATGAAATTCTGTTTATTAGCATATGAATAGGCTAGATTAGACTAATATTAATACAGTAGTCAAAGGCATAAAAAGTATGCTTTATAATCACTTACGTCTTTTGAAGACTGCATCTGTTAATGCTATAAAGGTCCTTTGGTCTTGGTAAGTTGTAGTTTATTAGAAATGAGCAGTTTGTGATGTGTTTCTGTTCATACCTCCTACAAAGTGAAAAAAAAATCAGTTAATTAAATCATTTTGTTCTAATGTTAATATCCTTTATCATGTAGTACTCATTAACCAGCCACTACATCTATATGTAACTGTGAGCTTAATAAAAGATATTAAAATATTTCTCAATTTTTTTTCTCAATTATTTCTCAAAGAATAGCGTGAAGCTCTCCAATCATAAAGTTTTGATCTACTTAAAGAATAGCATCTTCTTTCTTACAAAAGCAGCATTCTTTTAAATCAGGGCTCCTTTTAAAGCTATCAAATTTCAAAATTAGCCAAAGCTCCACTTCTGCAGTGGTAGCGGAAAACAGTTCATCAGGCTATTGTTTTATGGGAACATAAAATAGCCTGGGCTAGCTCTCCACCATATGAAACCCTGTTTGGCCTGAAATGAAACTCTGCAAATAAGCAGAAAACATTCCACTCCTATTAAACCTGTCCCATATATGTAAGAGAGGACCAGAATTTTCTGTATTTCACATACAGAAACAGCACTTTTTTACACACAGCTCTGGTGCAGCACATCTGAAACAAATCTACTTCTGCTGTCTACAGGAAAACACTTCAACAAGCACTTAAAAATCTGAAAGGCAGGTGACTGTGATTAGCTATTTGTATAATTAGCTTTACTGATCATAATCCACTTATGCAAAAACACATCGTACTTAGACACTACACTTGCTCCAGGGAGAGTCTACGTGGGCACTGAAGGATAAGTGTGCATTCCTGTTTCCATGAAAACACTGAACTCTGGGCTATTTGTTAGGGTGACCCTAACCATGAAAATAACTTCAGGACTGCCCTCCCAGGTCCTGCTCACAATGCTCAAAGCCACCAGCATAGCTAACACACACACTGCCCATCAGAGCAATTTGTATCAGATGTCTACTTAGTCACTGCCCCATAACTTTGGGTATTTGCATGGAGTGCACTGGTTACAGAGGCCACACATTTCACTCAGGACAGCTGACAAATCCCTGCTTACACAGTAGAGGGGGAATATTAAAAGCATCTTAAGAAGTGCAAACCTCAAAATTGTTTCCCAGTGTTATGTATTCCAAATCCTGAATGGGACATACAATATATACAATAGGAGCACAATCATAGAATGGTTTGGGTTGGAAGGAATCTTTAAGGGTCATCTAGGCCAAACCCCCAATAATTAGGGACATCTTCAAGTATGTTAGGTTGCTCAAAGTCCCATCCAGCTTAACCTTAAATGTTTCTATGGACAAGACATCCACAACTGCTCTGGGAAATCTGTTCCAATGTTTCACCACCCTCATTGCAAAACAACTTTCCTTGGATGTAAGCTGAATCTAACCTCTTTCTGTCTAAAGCCATTCCCCCTTGTCCTATCACTACATGCCCTTGTAAAAAGTCCCTCTCTGGCTTTCTTGTAAAATCCCTTNTTCTAATGTTAATATCCTTTATCATGTAGTACTCATTAACCAGCCACTACATCTATATGTAACTGTGAGCTTAATAAAAGATATTAAAATATTTCTCAATTTTTTTTCTCAATTATTTCTCAAAGAATAGCGTGAAGCTCTCCAATCATAAAGTTTTGATCTACTTAAAGAATAGCATCTTCTTTCTTACAAAAGCAGCATTCTTTTAAATCAGGGCTCCTTTTAAAGCTATCAAATTTCAAAATTAGCCAAAGCTCCACTTCTGCAGTGGTAGCGGAAAACAGTTCATCAGGCTATTGTTTTATGGGAACATAAAATAGCCTGGGCTAGCTCTCCACCATATGAAACCCTGTTTGGCCTGAAATGAAACTCTGCAAATAAGCAGAAAACATTCCACTCCTATTAAACCTGTCCCATATATGTAAGAGAGGACCAGAATTTTCTGTATTTCACATACAGAAACAGCACTTTTTTACACACAGCTCTGGTGCAGCACATCTGAAACAAATCTACTTCTGCTGTCTACAGGAAAACACTTCAACAAGCACTTAAAAATCTGAAAGGCAGGTGACTGTGATTAGCTATTTGTATAATTAGCTTTACTGATCATAATCCACTTATGCAAAAACACATCGTACTTAGACACTACACTTGCTCCAGGGAGAGTCTACGTGGGCACTGAAGGATAAGTGTGCATTCCTGTTTCCATGAAAACACTGAACTCTGGGCTATTTGTTAGGGTGACCCTAACCATGAAAATAACTTCAGGACTGCCCTCCCAGGTCCTGCTCACAATGCTCAAAGCCACCAGCATAGCTAACACACACACTGCCCATCAGAGCAATTTGTATCAGATGTCTACTTAGTCACTGCCCCATAACTTTGGGTATTTGCATGGAGTGCACTGGTTACAGAGGCCACACATTTCACTCAGGACAGCTGACAAATCCCTGCTTACACAGTAGAGGGGGAATATTAAAAGCATCTTAAGAAGTGCAAACCTCAAAATTGTTTCCCAGTGTTATGTATTCCAAATCCTGAATGGGACATACAATATATACAATAGGAGCACAATCATAGAATGGTTTGGGTTGGAAGGAATCTTTAAGGGTCATCTAGGCCAAACCCCCAATAATTAGGGACATCTTCAAGTATGTTAGGTTGCTCAAAGTCCCATCCAGCTTAACCTTAAATGTTTCTATGGACAAGACATCCACAACTGCTCTGGGAAATCTGTTCCAATGTTTCACCACCCTCATTGCAAAACAACTTTCCTTGGATGTAAGCTGAATCTAACCTCTTTCTGTCTAAAGCCATTCCCCCTTGTCCTATCACTACATGCCCTTGTAAAAAGTCCCTCTCTGGCTTTCTTGTAAAATCCCTTTAGGTACTGGAAGGTGCTATGAAGTCTCCCTGCAGCCTTCTCTTCTCCAGGCTAAGCAACTCCAAATCTCTTAGACTTTCATCATGGGAGAGATGTTCTTTCCTTGTCCAGTGATGGGAGTCACTTCATCATCGTAGGCCAAGGGATCAGTCAGACAGGAATTTCTCTTGGCAAAATGATGCTGGCTGTCTTGAATTGCCTCCATGTTCCTTAGCACAGCTTCTAGGAGCATCTGCTCCATGGTATTCCCACGCTGACAGGTCAGTAGTTCTCCCTACAGGTCAGTGGTGCCTACCCTTTTTAAAAACAGGTGCAATATTTCCCTTTTTCCAGTTACTGGAGACGTCCCTTGATTGCCATGACTTTTTAAACATCATGCAGAGTTGCTTGGCAACTATATCAGACAATTTCCTCAGGAGTCTGGAATGTATCTCATCAGATCCCATAGACTTATGTATGTTCAGGATCTTCAAGTGGTCATGAACCTGATCATTACTCCCCCAATCCCTGTCTTGCAGTCCACTAACTTGAGAGGTTTGGGAAGAGAGACTGACATTGAAGACTTGAGGCAAAAACTGTTCAGTACCTCAGCCTTCTCCTCTTCTGTTGTTACCAGTTTGCCAGCCTTGTGTAACAGGGGACAGTACTCCTTCTTTGACTTCCTTTTCTGGCTGTAGAAACCCTTCCTGTTTTACTTTGTGTCTCTGGGCAAATTCAACTCCAAGAGCACCTTGGCCTTCCTCGCCCCATCCCTACACAACCAGGCAGCATTCCTATAGTCTTTACAGGATACCTGTCTGTGTTTCCATTGTCTGTGCATTTTTGCCTATTAGTCTGATCAGCAGGTCGTGACTGATCCATGCCAGTCTCTTCCCTTTCTTTTCTGGTTTCTTACAGATCAAGAGCTTTTGTGCTCTAAGGAAAGTGTCCATAAAGATCTGCCAGTTTTTTTCTGCTCCCTTGTCCCTGAGGGAGTTTCCCAGGGCATCCTACTGACTAATTCCTTGAGCAGCTGCAGTTTGCTTTCCTAAAATTCAGGGTCCTGACTATATTCTTCTCCTGTCCCATATTCCTCAGGACTGCAGACTCCACCAGTGGTGTTCACTGCAGCCCTGGCTGCCTCCATCCTTGACATCATTCAAGAGCTCACTTGCACTGGTGACCATCAGGTCCAGTAACAGATCCCCTCTGTCAGGGCTGTCCACTACCTGGCTTAAGAAGTCATCCTCCCTGCATTCCAGCAGTCCCCTGGATTGCCTACAGCTCACTGTGCTTCTTTTCCAGCAGATGTCGGGGGTTGAAGCGCCCCAGCAGGATGAGATCTGGTGAGTTCAGTGCCTCCTGTGGCTGGAGCAAGTAGGTGTTGCTGTCAACAGGCTCTCCTTAATCAGGTGGCCTCTAACAGACACCATCCACAAGGTTCCCTTTGTTACCTCACTCTGTGATTCTCATCCATGAACTTTCAACCTGTTTGTGGCTGTTCTTCAGAGAGAGCCCTTCACAGTCCACTCATTTCTTGATGTAGGGGACAACCCACAGAGGGCCTTGCCTGTCCCTTCTGAACAGCCTGTAGCCATTGATAGCCACACTTGTCATGGGATTCATCCCACCAGCTTTCGGTAAAGGCAACTAGATAGCCTTCTAGCAGCATGGTGGCTTCCAGTTCCTGTCTGTTTGAAGATTATAATGGGGAGCTGATTCATCTGTCTAGGGATAGTCAAGGGGAAGTCCACAGAGACTTGGTGAGACAACAGTACCCAAGTAAGTGACTGACACTCTCCACAATAAGCTGAGGAGGGTGTCCCATCACTTCTTACATCCTTACTAATTCTCTGAAATCTCTCAGTTCTTTGGTAAGGACCAAGATCTACATTCATCTTTCCAAGTTTATTGTACACTTTCAGGTCAGAGGTAGTGAGAAAGGAAATAGAGTCTGTGGCTTATAACAAGGCCTCTCTCCTTTCCCCTCTCTCCAGGGGGGACAGAGAGGACAGCCTGTCTCTAGCAACCTTGCAGCTTCACTCAAAGGCAGTGTGAAAAATCCTCTTGGCATCAGCTGGAGTAGTTTTGCTCAGGGCTGTATTGACAGCAGATCTGGGTTGAGGAGAAGTTTCTCCTGGGTCACCTTGGGAAGGATCATAACACAGATCAGCAACATGGTGTGGCTAAGATATTACAATGTGCTTTATTTGTCCTAGGGGGAGCACACACGTGGTATCTGTGGTATATTTGTCTGATCTGATTTTGCACAAGCTCCCCTGTGCAGGACACTGCACAGTGTCCTGAGGAGTAGTCTTCTGTTTTGAAATATGGCAGATGGACAAAATTGGACAGGGTGCTTCAGGCATAGAGGTGCTCTTAAAAGCTCCTTATAGCGCTCACATTGATGGCATCATTCTCTGACTCCCAAGATGCTACAGGTAAGCTTTAAGGCATGAAAAAAAAAATAAAAAAAGGAGGGCAGATCTTCTGGGTTTGTTTGGATTGGTATTCTCAAAGCAAACAGTAGGAAAGAAGTAACTCAATTCAGGACTTAGTTACAGTCCTGGAAAACAGAAACCACTTAACTATTTTACTGTGCTGTTCTTCCACTTTTTTGCAGAAGTTTAGCCCTAATACCTCTTGCACTAATGGCCAATGCTGATTCATGAGCAAGCCTAAAGGGAAGAGAACAAAGACATGTTATCTTCCAAAACAATCACAGAAAGCAAGAGTCTCTTCTATTTGCTTGAATAGGGGCAAACACTTCTTTTTGTTTAACATAGATCTAGTCTTACAGTCCAATTCAGAATGTCTTTCCATAGAACACTACATGCTATTCAAAACAACAGAGGTCCTTAAAAGTTTAACAAAAAGCTTTTTCATGGATTTTTTTTCTTGACTGGAAACTCCCTGCTGGGGGGCATAAAGGTTTGGGGAGTGGATAATGTGACCAGTGCAAAAGAAAATGCTAAACAAGTGAAAGCAAGGGGTAGACAAGTTTCCAGTTTGTCTCACAAAGCTCTCAACATGGGCCATTTAACTGCTAGAATATTTGTGGGGATTTGCCTTTTCACAGTCGCCATGCTTTTCTACAGCTATTTTCTTGTTGGCACTGTTTTAACTCGTGAATTTAAATCCTCCCTACATGCACAAGCACAACTCCCAGATTAATAAAAAGTACATTTTTTCAGCATGGAAGCAAGACACGGTAGGAAACTGACTTAACACCACTAATAGCACAAGCCGCTGCACTTTTCTCCAGTGTGGGATCTCATCGCACCTTTCAACAATCCAGATAAAATAAAGACCCCATCAAAAACATAAAATACTACAAAAATTGTTAGAGGTTTACTGCTCCATGAGTTGACTTGATGTTTGGGAGAATGATCAGAAAGATCTAGGTCTGTGAAATTCACAGTGAAGCTTGGAGGAACAAGTCTGGGAAGCTGCTTCAGCCATTCTAGGATGGAGCAGTTTCTTAGGCGGTCTGTCTGGTAGAACTGCACTGTCCCCGTGTGGACACAGATGTAAGTAGCTTTGTGTCACACACTGCAGTTAGGAATGCCAGCGCTAGCTAGGTACCTTCACAATGCAATAGCTGAATCCATGCAAGATATCGAGACAGAAAACATATAATACATTAACTGTGTTCTTATAATTATAAAAATACAACTTGTGTGTGAACATGCCTCTACTTGCTGGGATTTGCAAGCTGCAAAGAGAAAGTGATTACATAATAATTTCTAAATGTGTTCACTGAAAATGAACACCAAAGCTCCTTTGAAGACAGTTTTGAGGCCAGCTGAGCGACTTTGTACACTTACTGTCTTGTACATTCCACCATGCCAAAGATAACTACATTAATGCAGGAATGGTAGTGAAACCTCTAAAGAAAATATATGCACATCTTGCTGATGGCATGAGGAGGAATGATGACTCATCCTACACATCTCTGGCTTCCCCCCGGTGTGGATGCTACCTTGCCCTCTTTTAAACTGTGTATTTTTTCTTCTTTGTTTGAAAACTGGCATCATTTTGTTAGATGCTTGGCAATATACAGAACTGAATCTTGGCACATGGTTTTTATCTCAGGAGCCTAAAGATGCATGTTTTTAATGCCAAGAATGTCCAAATCTCGTTTCCTCTTTGTTTAGTTGCATCTGGGAGAGTATTCCTCTCTGTTCTGGGCAAAACCCATGGAGTGGTCCTGTTCAGTTGAGGCAATGAAAAGCCAGACAGCTCTCTCCTGATTCAACACAATCTATGATGAGGTGTTATTTTCATTTCTGTATCTGGAATATTAAAGAGGAAGAGACAGAAATGCATGTTTCTTGTGGCTTTGTTACATCAAATGCTCTGTGATGTGTTGTCTCAACATTTGCTTGTTTCCGGCATGCTGACATTTCACAACCGACAATGAACAGGAAATCACCAAGAATTATTCTGTTTACTTTTAGATGTGGAACATACATTGCTCATAATTAAAAGACAGCACCATAAAGACATGTGTTAGCTACAAACTTTGACTGAACTGTAAGAAAATTACCCTTGACCACTGTAAACCCAACTACATGTAACGAGTCTGGCTTTGTGATCTCAGCAAAGCATTTAGCCAGGATGTTTACAGAATGACTGGGGGAATGACAAGGAGAGTGGAATTTTCCTCAAATTTTTCAAGCCAGTGTTGGTACCCCTGCCTCTTGAGATAAAATACAGCTCAAAAGTGATGCATTTTGAGACTTGAGTGAAAGTCAATGCACAAAGTACAAAGCCCCTCAAATACTGAAAAATAAACATGATTGGAAGACTGGCTCTTGCATTGCAAAGTCTCTGTGTTAACCCTAGCTAGCTGGTAGTCAGTACTAAGGAAACTGATGTTAGTTGGTACTATAAAGGTTTATTTCCTCTGCTCTTCTAAATGAAGCACAGCTGAAGATGGAATGACATGCAACGCTGTCCTTGTATTCCGGAGGATGTGGCTGTTTTGTATCTGTAGTCTTTGAGCAGAATAAATCCACATCTAAGAAGGCATTCTGGAAGTTCATAATTGCATCCAGATAATCACATGTTGGGGTCTGATCTCTCCTGTCTTCATGATACAGAGTACTTTAGTCATTCCCTAGGATTAAATTTCTGGCGTTCACAGTCAAGAGCCCAGGCATCTACAAACAAAATTAAAACTGGACTTAAGAGTAGATCTGCAAAAATATGATGTTCATATAATACCAGCAAGTACCGAAGTGCCAAATTTGAGTTCTAAACTATCTTTCATGTCTTCTTGCAATTTTCAACCAAAAACCTGCAATTGGACACCTAATCCAGTCCACCTTGGTTTCCTACCCAAAGTGATAGGTCTACTAGATGATGAATCCTAGTGAATAAAACATTTGGGTTAAGCTCCTATCAGTTAAGTAGAACGAGGCATGCTCTGACATAGGCCTCCTCCACAGGCTGCAGGTGGATCTCTGCACCCCTACTGAGCTCCATGGGCTCAGGGGCACAGCTGCTTCCATGGGCTGCACAGTGGGCTGCAGGAGAATCCCAGCTGCAGTGCCTGAAGCACCTCCTCCTCCTCCTCCTCCTCCTTCTCACTTCACTTCATAATGTACTTGTACTATGAAGACCAGCTGAGGGAGTTGGGGGTGAAAAGCAGGAGAAAAGGAGGTTCAGGGAGACCTTATCACTCTCTACAAGTGCCAGCAGGGAGGTTGTAACAATGTGGGGGTCAGCCTCTTCTCCCAGGCAACCAGTAACAGGACAAGAGACACAGTCTTAAGCTGCACCAGAGGAGGTTTAAGATGGAGTTTCTTCACAGAAACAGTGATTAGATATTGGAATGGGATGCCCAGAGAGGTGGTGAAGTCACTGTGACTGGAGGTATATAAGGAAAGATTGGATGTGGCACTAAGTGCCATGGTCTAATAGACATGGAGCTCCGTCACAGGTTGGACTTTATGATCTCAGAGGTCTTTTCCACCCTACTTGATTCTGTGATTCTGTGGTTCTTTGATTCACTGACCCTGGTGCTTGCATAATTGTTCCTCTCTTTTCTGGCCACAATTACATCTTTGTAATAACTCTTCTTTGCTTTTTCTTTCTTATGTGTATGTTTTCTCATTTATATTATCACAGAACTGATACCACCATCACTGATCACTGATTTTCTTGGTCTTGGCCAGCAGCAGGTTTATCTTGGAGCTGTCATTGGCTCTGTCAGACATAGAGGAAGCTTCTCACAGCTTCTCACAGAAGCCACCCCTGTAGCACCCCCACTACCAAAATCTGGCCACACAAACCCAATACAACAGATGCTGAATAAGGGCACTACATTTCTACTGAAAGAGGGTTAAGAAATTCTGACTAAAATCTGGCACCATTCTCTTGCAACAGGATGTCCTTATCCAGGTGCTACACTGGCCTTGCTAAGTCCTGACAATACTGCGATGAAGAACCACATTCCTTCTACAAAGGTTACAGTCCTTTATGAACTACCTAAGAGACACATAATACAGAATGGTTTGTTTTCATAGTCCCACTGTGTTGCTGCCAATTGAATGATAGCAAAATTCAGACCAAGAGGAAGACTCAATGCTGCTGATTCAGGTGATAACTTAGTATCTGTGAGACAGCGGTTTAGTATCCCAACTCTTTTTAGTGACTTTTGGTGTGATCCCAGGAGACTTCCTTAAATCTTCTTTTCCTACATCTCCTTTTTTATAAATTTGGCTGTTGCCATTTATCTGTATACACAGACTGTAGGCTCTCCACCCTTCCCTGATCACACATACAGGCAGGTAAGCTGTCAAATACTACCCTAATGGAGCTATTGGGGATCTTAGATAAAGCTTGTGCAAGCAAGAAGAAAGAGATCCCTCCTGTGCTTCACATAATGCATGCTAATGCAGGACTGTGGAAGGCCCTAGCAGAAACACGTCACTCTGCTTTAATTTTTGTAATTACTTTAAGTAAGTGCAACCTAAGAATAATTTGCTGCTCATGGAACTGTTTTTAATTGGTGTGATGGTAGAAACACTGGACTATTAATCAATGGCCAGGACCAACTATTATTCATGTACATAATAGGAAGAGAGCCCCCATGAGTCTACAATGTAAGTCTACTGGTACACACAACTGTTTAAGTATTGGGATCTTTCTGAACTGTAAACTAATACGAATTTACTAAAACAAAGTGTTTGAACTACACTTGCAGGGAGGAGAGGGAAACCAGCACTTTTTTTTTTGTAAGACAGAAAGAAATATTTTTATACAGGACTTCTGGTTCATTATATTCCCCAGGAACATGGATATCACAGCTGAAGGGTTTCAAGAGAAATATGTGTGGGAGTAATTAAAGAAAAATATTTTTTAACTATTTCCAAAAAGCCTTTACTTCAAAAATTGATTGAATAGTTGTCCAAAATCAATTACCTAGCTGTGCAGAGGGGACCCAACAATAGAAAAAGAAAAGGGCTTAGTGAAGTTACAAGCCCACATGTGAAGCAATACAATCTCTGTGGCAGCAGCAGCAGGCAGTTCAAGGGTGTAACTATTGCCGCATGCAGGGGCAACCTTAGTGCTAGGGAATGCCAGGGACCTTCCGTTGCTGGATGACAAGGAGTCATATAGAGCCACAGCAGGGTTCATGGACAGAAAAAGTCCTCAGAGCCAGGAGCGACTTATGTGAGCCTCCTTTCCTACTGGAACAGCATTGAAAAGCAGACGTTGGAGCATATGAACTGCTCCATCTATTTAAACAGCTGCTTCAGCCCCTCTCACTGCTGCTTCATCACCTCCTTCTTCAGTCATGTCCAGTATGTTAAATGTAGTAAGTATGGAGAAACATGTAACACTGCAGGAGGATTTGTGTCGGTCCCCCTGCCCTCCTTCCAGTAGGTCACAATGGAAACTCCGTCCTAAAGAAAAATTGAAGCTGTGGCCATTTTTTCCTCCTCTTCACAATTGACTTTGACTTGAAGGTTTCTGTTAAAGAAGAAAGAAGGCTACACTCTCCCGACGAGCAGCGGAAATTAAAATAAGAACAAAACAGACAAGGGACCATTTCAATGATACAAGCATACAAGCTGAAGCACAGCCAGGCAAACAGATTAACAGACAGGACAATAAATGGGAAGGTTAAAACAAAATAATGAAACCATGTTAGAAAGATTAATTTAAGAATTCTGGAGCCTGTTTGCAAAAAAAGAAGGATGGGACACCATGACTGATTAATTCATTTCTGAGAAATTGAAAAGCCATCTCTTCTTTGCCTTTAAATTCAGCCTTCACCTTGTTTCTGCATCATTCAATATTAATTAAAAGTATGTGACAGAAGAATACTGGGAAAAGAAGGCAAGTTAAGAATACAGATTTTTAAATCCCTTTCAGAAGTGATTTAGTGGCCTTCACTTGCATAAATATCAATTTTCTTGCTGGAGAAACACTGTGTTTGCTCCATCTCCAAGTCCTAACTGCTCAAAAAGGATTTTAAAAGGTGTTCCATTTAAAGTGAGCATTTGCATTGTGAAAATGAGTAACTAACACCAGTTAGCACCATCTAGTCTCTCAAGCAGCTAGTCACATAAATTTTATTGAATTTCTTGACAACTCCCAGGGGCCCCAGTAACAAACAAGTATGAAACTCTGCTACCCCTAGACAAGTAGAGCCTGAAAACAGTTTACTTTCCTTACAACTTAAGTATTCATTCATAGAATGACCAGGTACCCTAAAGATCATCTAGTTCCAGCCCTCTGCTATGGGCTGGGATATCTTCCACTAGATCAGTTGATCAGAGCTCCATCCAACCTGGCTTTAAAAACTTCTAGGAATGAGGCATCTGCAACTTCTCTGGGCAACCTGTTCCAGTGCCTCACCACCCTCACAAAGAATTTTTTCTAACTTTTTCCTAATACTTAATCTAAACCTACTTTCTTTGATTTCAAGACCATTTTCCCTTGTCCTGTGTCTACATGCCCTTGTGAAGAGTCTCTCTCCATTTGCCTTGTTGATTCCCTTTAGGTACTGGAAGGCCACAATTATGTCACCCGAAATCTTTTCTTTTCCAGGCTGTACAAACTCAACTCTCTCAGCATTTCCTCATAGGAGATGTGTTCCATCCCTCTGTCTTGGCAGTCTTCCTCTGGGCTCACTCCACCAGGCTGATCACCCTCCTTGTCATGGGTCCCCAGAGCTGGATGCAGTGCTCCAGGTGGGGTCTCACCGGAGCAGAGCAGAGGGGCAGAATTCCCTCCCTGGCCCTTCTTCCCACCCTGGATGCAGCCCAGGACATGTCTGGCTCTCTGGGCTGCGAGTGCCCACGGCTGGGTCATGTCCAACCTTTCACCCACCAGCACCCCCAAGTCCTTCTTGGCAGGGCTGCTCTAGATCTGTTCATCCCTACCCTATATTGATACCAGCTACTGACCCAACCCAGGTGCAGCACCTTGCACTTGGTCTCATTAAATTGCTTGAGATTCTCATGGGCCCACTTCTCAAGCTGGTCCAGGAAATTGTAGGTAATGCTCTATATATCTTTGTATTTTTCCTAGCACCAGGCAGAAAAAGTTGAACTGGAAATGCTGGAGCCTTTGCCATCTGTCAATGCATTCCCTCAGAACACAGGGGGTTACTATCCAAAGACTCCAATGTGCCTTACCAACAACTCCTGACCAAGCAGTACGATGCCATTTTCAAGCTCTTCTGTATGACTTTTACACAGGTTAAGACAATTTATCTGGACTACAGGGTAGCAGTTTCTGTCCCCTCAAGCATGCCAGTCCCCATTAGGCTGGAGTTTGCTACCTGTGTTCTGGGATAGTAAAAATACTTAAGTTGGTCTGCTACACAGGGCTTTCTCACACAAACATCTTTTCTTTTCTAATCCTTTTTGCTTCTGTGCTCCTTTCTTTTTCTGTTGAGCAGCTCTAGTGCATTGTCTTTTCCACATGCCACTGACTTCATCTGAGCAATCAGTTTTCCTGTCTCTGCACTTCTGTTTTGGTTGCTGCTAGAAGCAGAACGACCAAAATACCATGAGTAAAATTAATCTCACAGCATTTCAAGCATTTTTAGAACAAAAACGTATCTACATTTTGGAGAATGCTTGCCCTTTTAAGAGATCTAGTCCAATTTTGGGGACCTAAGTTGTGTGAATTATTTAGTAATATTTTTGTTCATTCTCTCCTCTTAATAAAATTCCCTTTTGCTGCATGCTACCTTTACCTAGTCAATAAAAGTACAAACCAAACCAAAACTGAATGAGAATGACTGAGTTTTCTGGTGGTTTCAAACCGGTCTTAAAGCAACACAGCCCCTGAAAGCCAATGAGAATCCAGATACAACGGGATTCCCTTCATACTCCCTAATGTCTCTCTGCTATATTTAACCTTGAAAGTCCAAACACAATATAAAAGTTAGATAGTTATGTCTACAAAACTTTTACAAAGAAACTTCTATATTTACAGATACAAAATAAAAGTTAGGTAAAGTAAGAGAAGGAAACTGACCCAAGGAGAGAACACAGGAATTCTGGTCACAGTTTTGCATTGACCGACTGTAAATCTGATCATTTTCTATAAAATTTGCTAAAGGCACTATCAAAAAGCAATATGTAATTCATTATCTAACTTGTGAGCTATTGCCATGTCTCTGCAACAGAAGGCTTTCAGCAAAGGAGCAATTTAATTTTCTAAAGTTGTTTACTTTTGCGACACTCCCTAAAATAAAGCATGTTGTTTTAGGCATGCTGGTGAGAAGTATGGATCTGCTTATTGTACTGAAATTAGACATTCCCAGTCTCTACAAATACAACTATTTCAAGATTTGGCAATGACTTTCAGTGAATAGGAAAGGGTTTCCTAATCAGAAACAATGTGCTTTAATCTTCTACAAAGAAGCAGTTTGTGTGTAGCAAGGAAAGCCACTGCTGGCAGAATGATGAATAATTACTTAGTTCCCTCATCTGTGCCAACTTGATTTAAACGTAATGTGACCACGTCTAAAAACCCAATATTTAAGAACAGAAAATCTCTCTGAAAGATCACATTTACTCAGCTTTAAATCCTGGAAGTTTCTGTGACAGAAAATTCTTTGAGAGTGCATAGATGGAGTAGAGATGCAGATAGATTAGTTACACCCTCGTGTGCAGCCCACCACCTGTGCCATTGAGGTGACGTGTGTGAGCTTCCCAGGGACACAGACATCCCAAGCACCTGTCAGCTTCAACAGATGCCTGGTCTGGGCAGGGAGGAGTGGCTGGAGCTGTACATGGAAACTTCCTGGGAGGAAACAGGGACCAGATGAGTGGTGCAGAAAAAATCAGAAAGCCCTCTGAATGATAATCATGGAGATGATGGCTGCACAGAGGAGTCACACACTCCTTGGGTGCACTTCAGCAGCAGGTGAAGGCCAAGGGGAGGAAAGGAGGAGCTGGAGGAGGCTCCATCCCTGGTGATAGCTTTCCAGGACTGCTCTGAAGGTAGAAAAGGAGCACCACGGCAGGCAAGTCTGGACCCTGGCTGCAGGAGCTGGGAGACCTCTAAGGTGTCTCTGAGGAAAGTATTAGGAAGTGGGACATATTTATGATCTAGGCTTAGATAAAAATTACAATTTACATTTTATTTTACCTGTTTTCAGTACTGTAAATAACACCTGAATTCACATCTCACTAAAAAAAATATAATCTTTGCTTTCATTTCCTCTCAAGCAGCCTCTTGATGCTGCAGGGAATTTTATCCTAATTTCCCAATAGTGGGCTGTCTCCACAGGGAGAAGGTGGAGGACATAACAAGGGGAAAGACAGATCACCTGGAGGATGTTGCATGCAGGAGATACATTGTGGAAAGCTAAAAGTCAGTGGAGGGTTACCTGACAGCCTGCCATGGACCACCATGATGTACATCCATGTACCCGAGAGGCTGATTTAATTAATCTCTGCAAGAAGTAATTGCCCAAAGAGGTCCTAGGGCCCTCAGAGAGCCCCAGCACTACAGACACCAAGGAGTAGTACAAACCCAGTGGTCTTAGCTCTGAACATATACTAGGGAAAAATGATCCCATGTATCTCTGACAGACACATGCTTCTCTAGATGCACTGCCTACTGTACCAGGTTTTGAACAAGGGAAAGCTTATGGCTGGCAGTCAGGAATAGAAATCCATCTTAAAAGGGTCTCTGGGTGCCTTTTCTTTATACTAACCCCACAGAACACCCTAGAAGAATGAAACATGCGTGAACACCATTCTCTCAATGCAAAACAAGAAATTTTTTTTGCTCTTTCTCTTGCCTCCATTCTTTCCACCTTTCCACAAATGCCACCTCCTTCAGCAACAATTCTTAGCCATGTTCCACTGACTGGATTTTCCTGCTGTGGAAAGCAGTTTTCACTATTCTGCTACTTAGTCAGTAATTATTAACACAATTTGTTCATATTCATCAGTGGTATAACATCACTGATCTCTGTTGGAGTCACACCAAGAATTAATGTGGTCTATTTATTCTGCAGAATGCTGTTGATAGGCAAGTAGTTATGTTCTGCAGTTGCCAAGAGTGTTGATGACTCCTCCAGTTCCCAGGGCAGATACCAGTTGTTGTTGGGAGCTCTGCACTATCTTGTCTAAGAATATTTAATTGTGTCTGGATAAAAATTTTAGGAAGCTATTTTTTGTCCAACAGGCTTGTTTTCTTTACCTGCTGACTGTATTAAACATTCATTTTAAATTTTCTGGGAGAACTATGTCAGTCCATGGTGCATGATACTCCTAACAAGATGTGATATCACTGTTGAGCCAGTGTTTGGGAAAAGGATGCATCAACTTTGCATATGTAATGACCTACACTCCCTTTCACAATAGATCACTAAACTATTTTTAATACAGGGCTTGTGTAAAAATTATTGAGTTTGACCTAACACTTGGAGCAACCACATTTCCCTGCAAGGCTTTTTCTACCATATATTGGTGGCCTCCTCATGTAAATGAAAATTTTGACATTTCTCTTTGAATAAAATACAGTGTGAATGACAGAATGAGGTTCAGTGCATCTAAGGTCTTTTAATTTGATACAAAAATTGATGTCATCCTATGTCCATTGATCTTTGCTATTTTAAGGGCCTAGAAGATTGTTAATGGTAAGTATTAAGGATGCATGCTGTAGAAATTGAGAAAAAAAGGGAAGGCTAGCAGACAAGACAGAAATATTTCAAATTTCAGCCATCTGGCAAGAGCCATGGTAAAATTATAGACTATTCATAGTACGTGAATATTTTAATGAAAAAACCTATTAGTTTTAATCAATTACACAACATCTACGTTAGCATTAATCTTTAATGAAAATACATCATTTGTATGAATGATAAAAACTCCTGTAGCCATGTTTTATAAAGGTATTGTATATTGATTACTCACATTGTCTTCACAACCCAAAAGATTACAGACCTAGATTGTTTGACAATCCCAGCAGTTCTGTGGCTCAGAGGAGATCATCTAACAGAAGTCTATTGATATCGATGGGGAATATGTGCAATTACTACAAAATTTATCAAAAGCCTCCTGAACTCTGCATGCATGTATCACACCACCTCAATCAGGCACAGGAAATTGAGAAATTTGTAGCTGCAAATACAGTTTTTCTTTTTGGGATGCAAACTTTGTTTAAAAAGGGATTCTGAATGGCCAGTCTACACACCACGAAGATAAGCTTATGTTTTCAGCCCAAAAGGCCCTAGCTTTGTACAAAAATGGCAAGGGGACAATGCTGCTAAGAGCTCCATAAATAACCCAAGAGCAAACTTTCTCCACAGTTTGTCTGATCTGACTATGGAGACTATGCTCTGCTATATATAGCTAAAGAACAGGTATTTTTATAAGATCAGAGGAAGAACAAAAATAAGCTAAGCACATTGAAGCATATTTTTGAGATACAGGTTTGAAGTTCAGCAACTAACTGAATCCGTGGACAATGGGACGTACTATCTCCTGTCCTGTAGAGAAAATCCCTGCTGATCTTCAGCCTCCAGACAGCTTGCTACAGGCAACAGGGGCTGAGGCTGCTGTTGAGGACAGCAGACTGCACAATCAGCCAAAAGGTAAGCGTGAGTCTTGCTCTCCACATCACCTAGAGCAGACAAGAAGAGGACAGCATAGTTCCAACCGTACCTCAGAACCAGTGGAAGGGAAGAGACAATTTGCATCTCTGGACCCAGATCTACAAATGAAAGAGCAATACAAGTCCATCAATGAGAGTGGGATTTTTAGTAGCAGTTTTATTACATGGTGACTTGAATAAGTCCAGGTGCGGTCACAGATGAGGGCGTACCTTCAAAAGTGTCTCAGAGGCAGCTCACAAAAGCAGTTTTGAAGTCCTGCCCTATCTGCCAATTTAAGCCTTCTCCTAAAGAGCTGCTCGAGGTAAAGCCCATCACCAGCCTCAGCAGAGCCATGGGACACTGTGGAGATAGAGCACCTTCAGAGGATGAGACATGCTGGCAGGGCCAGCACCACACAGTGCTAATATCACCCATGTAAAATGGAAAAGAAAAGGGAGAGGGAAAAAGGAAAAGTTTCAACAGATCCATTCACATGATAATTACAAATTTGAAAAACGGCATTAAAAAGAATATTTGTAAAGATTTTTTAAAAATCATGGGAAGAGGAGAAAAAATTTCCAGCAGATCTCTCCAGAATGAGATGTATAGATGGTTGTTTTCATTAAAACTAGGTTTTTAGGCAGCATCCAGAGAATTGTGAAGCATGTGTCTGAAATAAAAATCAGATGCAAACTAGGAGCATACAGATGAAACCTGGCCAAACCTTCAGGGAAATTACAAGTTCCCATGTGCACTTCTAAGTGAATGATCCTCATGCTTGCTTTATATATACCAATTAATCTTGCACTAAGAGTAACACTGAGTAAGCACTGTTACTGAAGTGTAAAACCAGCATGAGACCAAATTGGGCGGGGAGCAAATTATTCTTTACTATAGTATCTCACCTCTTATACCGGTTATACAAGTGAGAAGACCAGACCCTTGACCAGAATAGCCCCACATGCTGGAGCCATACTGGATTATACAGGGCGCATAAAGGCAGTACAAAGAGCTTTTCTTCAGTGACATTTAATGCCTAAGCCTTTGGGGACAAGGAAGCATTAGGTATAATTTCATTTCACCTTTGTGGGGCAATGGTTGAGGTCTGTTCACAACACCAGCTAGGATTTTGGCAGTGGGAAATGGGTGGGAAAGAATTATGGAGAGATGTGGAAGAGAGGGAAAATGCTGCAACATGCGCCAGCAGCTGTGCTAGACATTAAGTTCTATTTCTACTACACGTTTCTCCTTTCCTCTAAGAATCATAAAATGGTTTGTGTTGGCCCCGTCCTACCTGGTGTTGAACAGTTCCATGGATGGACACTAACAACTTCCTGGGGCAACATGTACCTGTGCCTTACCACCTTCACAGTAAAGAATTTCTTCCTAACACCTAACATAAATCTACCCTCTTTTAGTTTAAAACCATTCCCTTTTAACCTCTCACGACAAGCTCTTGTTAAAAGCCCCTCTCCAGCTTTCTTACTGTCTCTCTTCTTGTACTGGGAAGTGCTATAAGGTCTCTAAAAGAGCATTCTCTTCTCGGGGCTGTACAGGCTGTCATCCTGTCTTCATCAGAAAGGTTCTCCAGCCCTCAGATAATCTTCCAGTCTCCTCAAGATCTGCTCAAACAGGTCCATGTCATTCTTACATTGGGAACCCCAGAGCTGGATGCAGCACTCCAGGTGGGGCATCAGCAGAGCAGAGCAGAAGGGCAGAATCCCCTTCCTCATCCTGCTGGCTACACTACTTTGGATGTAGCCCAGGCTGGCTTTCTGACCTGCAATCACACTTTATTAGATCATGCTGAGCTTCTCCCTTATCAACACCCCAAGTCCTTCTCCCCAGGACTGCTCACAATCCGTTCTTCACCCAGCCTGTATGTGAGCTTGGGATTACCCCAACTCAGCTGCAGGACCTTGCACTTGACCTTGTTGAACTTCATCAGTTTCACACAGGCCTACTTCCTAAGCCTGTCCAGGTCCCTCTGAATTGCCCTCCAGCCCAGCCTACGCAGACTGAATGGGCAAGTGTGACACCATGTATACAGCAGAGCTAAAGCAGCAGGACCTCATTGCCTAGCCATAGTGGCAGAGATAGCATGAGGAAGCAGCACATCCCATCCTGGATTCACCGAGAGGGTGTGATTTCTCACATTCACACTACTCCCCCTTCTGCCAAAAGCAGGAACAAGGACTGCAGGGTATGGAGGTCCCAAGAGCAGGACTAGCATCTTCTTTCCCACACTGTAAGACCAACAGACAGACAACACAATGCTCAGAGCAGCCCTGCCTGAGGGAAGAGACATTCACAGATTCTGGTTTAGGCACTTCGGGTATCACCTGGTTCCCATCTCAGCATGCCTTACTTTTCACTTTTTACCCCTTTTTTCTCTGAACTAATTTCAAAAAGCTCGCATGAGTTTTGAGGCATGCACAGCATTGGTCTCTGCACTCAAAACTCTAAATTGTGCTCTCAGCTTCTTACAGTGAGAGGAAGAGTCATGACATTACCTCTGAACTCCACAGGTCCACTTAATCCAGCAAAAGTCAACAGACAGTATCAAGCAACACTGTGTTTTTTTCCAGTAGTGAGAGAATCCACCAGCAGCCCACTGGGATGACTCTGCCTGAGAGATGCTCATGAGTCAGGTGGAGGGTCCCATAACAGCCACTGCCAAGTCCTGCAAGGCTATGAGAAATGGGTAAAACCCCTCTGCCACCCCAACTGGAGACAAAAAATGGTTACAAAAGGCACAGAAATTTTAGTAAAGGGACCAATGCCATCACAGTGAGCTCACACAGCAGCATATGGTATGTTTTATTTTTGAGCCATTTGATGAACTCAAAAGCTTTTCTGTTTCTGGGGAGGTTCTTGAATTCATTTGCAGCTCAAAGAGCAGACCCCAGTGGCAGGAGGTATGATGGGAACCCACTGCCTTCAGAATCCTGGGTCCCAGGGTGGGGCTGCAGAAGAAACTGGGGTGGGATTGCAGAGCTGTCACATGCAGGATGGTCCCTGGACATGGGAGCTGCAGAGAAGTTGACGGAAAAGCTTCTGCAATCAGGGCCATCAGCAGAGGCTAATTTTATAAATTGAAGCAACAATAATAATGGTAGAGGCATGACAAGCCTGGTTGCAGCTGGTTGGGATTCAGTCGGCTTTATGTTGTTTTGATTAGCCTGACTTTCCACTGGTGGGATGCTTGTATGGGCACATGTGTGGGTGGGAAGATAAACACAGCTGAGCAAATCTGGTCCCTCATCTAGCTTCTGCATGAGCAACTAGGCTTATCCTCAGCTCAGATAAGACCAATGGCCACCCTCCCTCTCACATCCAAAAAGGTGCAGCTGTACTTAAAGAAAATTTATCACAAGAGCATTTGCGGCAATTTTGCTGAGGTTCATTGTTATAGACAAAGCACAAATGCTTTTAATGCTGTGTCAAGCTCGTGAAACTCAGAGAGTTGAGAAGTAAAAAAAAAAAAAAAAAAGGTAACCAAATCACTTGGAAAGTGAAAAATGGAAAAAGAGCATTGTCTTGACAGAGAAAATAGGATTGTTTAAATAGGATTGTTCCTTGTCAAATAAAGATTCCCCTTCAGGAAATCTACTTTCAACCAGGCCTTTATTGTAGATGGACAGACTTCATACAAAGCCTATATTTTTGTTCTCATGGCATGTTAGTGGCGACCATTTGCAAACAGAAACTGCACCTGAAAAAAGACCTGGCTCTGGGGGACTGGAGAAGAAACACATAAAATATTTAGCCGTTAGGAGAGAAAGCAAATGTATGAATAGATTGAGGAAGAAAAAACATCTTCCCATGGTAAATTTTTTGCAGCTCTCCAGCCTCTTCAGATACACTCTCTACATGTTTTGTCTGCGCCTGTTTTAATTGAATGGCTTGACTTCCACCAATTCCATAACATTTTAAAAAATGACAACGTGTCATTCCCATAATTTATGGGAAACATGATAGAAAGTTATCTTAAACTGACAGTAATAAAGACTGTGTATTCTGTCTTACCCTACAGCTTCTAATAACTGGAATTTTTTCATGATGACTGGTTAAACAAATTACAGGAGCTGTAAGCCTCCCCAAGGGTTAATAAATGAGCACAGATGGCTGAAAAAGCACAGCCAAGACTGCCTCATGGTGGGTCCAAGGTTGTAAACCCAGTCCTACCACTACCAGTTTGTTAATTCCCCCAATAGCACCTCCGTGCCCCGTGAAATTTGTTTTTAGAGCATTCTACACATCAGAGATGCTGGGAGGTGGTAACCTTCTGATTACCATAAATCCCTTTGCCACTGGTTTCTCTTCCTCTTGTTTCTGCCATCTAAGAGGTCTACGTGCAAATGCTTCCCAGCTCACCTTATATCTGCCAAGGCACTTCGAATCATGTCAGCTACCTAGGTCAATTTTATGGGCATATAACAACTCCACCAGGAGAGAGGCAGTAAGCTTTTCACTAGCACAACAGTTTTAAGAATATTCAACAACTTATTTACATCTATTAACATGCACAGTTTGATACAAAAGACAACTTTACCTCCAGTTCTCCTATCTGTGCCCCTGTCAGCGATATTCTCTTAATTAGCATGCAATGAGGGTAAGGACTTAAGCAATAGCACAGCAGGAGTGGAAAGCCAAGGTGCTTTGTGCCCATCTGTGAGCTGGAAGAGAACCAAGGGATTTCAAAAAGTATGCATAAAACAGGGAATATAGATGTTCAAAATGAAGATGAAAATGGCAACCATGACACTGTTTGCCTCAAGCTTGCCTGAATAAGAAAAATCCTCCATATTAATGCAAATAGGGAGTAGAGCCTTACTGATAGCAATTTACTTAACCAAATCGTACAATATATCAAATATAATATATCTTGCCTTTTGACTATGCTGTGCTACATAAGGTATGTGTTACATACCACCATGCCAAAAATTTACTTTTTTCATGTATTTATTGTTGGTTAAGCGGTAGAAGTAACTACCTAAATAAATTATTCCTTGTATATTGTTTGGAAACAAGCTTGTAATTAAAAAACCCATTTTTCAGCTCTCATTTTTAAGCTAAATATACCAGAATTCTTTGGAGAAGACACAATCTGTCACTCAACCAGCAGCAAAAACAGAATCCATCAACAATATGGTTTATATATCTTCTCTTGCAGAAAATACTCTTAAAAGTGAGCTAGAATTTATAAAATTCACGCAACAACAAATGACTCTTTTATGGACACAAAGACTGTTAGAATTGCTTGAATTTTTTATGACATGACTCAGTTTTAATCCTGATATTCCACCAGTGGAAAGTCTTTTGTTTGTCATATACGGAAGTTTTTCTGTGTGGAGTAGGATTTCCAGCACTTCTTTTCCACCTCATTCCAAGGAAGGGGAATGATCTGGGTCAGAGTGTGGCTCCATATGGGTTATGGATCTGACTAGCGCAATACACAACACAGAACATCTCTGAACCCTTTGCCCTACCACACAGTCATAGAATAGTTTGGGTTGGAAGTGACTTTTAAAGGTAAACTAGTCCAAATCTCCCAACAATTACCAAGGACATCTTCAACTAAATCAGGTTGCTCAGAGTCCCATCCAGCTTTACCTTAAACATTCCCAGGAATGGGTCACCTCTCTGGGTAACTTGTTCCAGTGTTTTACCATCTTCATTGTAATAAATCTCTTCCTTGTATCAAGAATCCATCTACCTTCTTTCAGTTTAAAACCATTACCTCTTGTCCCATCACAACAAGCCCTGCTAAAAAATCTGTCCTCATCTTTCTTACAAGCCCCCTGCAAGTACTGGAAAGCGGCAAAAAGATCTCCCTGGAGCCTTCTCTTCTTCAGGCTGAACAAATCCAAATCTCAGCATGTCTTCATACAGAAGGTGTTCCAGCCTTCTAACCATTTTTGTGGCCCTTCAACATGTCCACGTCTTTTCTGTGCTAAGAACCCAGAGCTGGATGCAAAACTCCACGTGAGATCTCACCAGAGAGGAATAGAGAGGCAGAATCATGTCCCATGATCCTCTGGCCACAGTTTTTGATACAGCCAAGGATTAACTGTATTTTGGATTTTGAAAAACCACAGGATTAACTATAGAAATTTTCCACTCCACCAGGAATAATTAAAGGTAATTCATATTCTACGTTACTACTTATTGGCTTTCTGGGCTTCAAGTCCTCGTTGTTGGGTCATGCACATCTTTCCAACCACCATCACCACAAGTCCTACTCTCCAAGGCTGCTCTCAATCTCTTCATCTCCCAGACTGCATTGATAGTGGGGGTTGCCTTAACCCAGGTACAGCATCTTGCACTTGGACCTGTTACAGTTCTTGAGATTCCCACTTCAATACTTTGTCCAGGTCCCTCTGGATGGCATCCCATCCTTCAAGTGTGTCAACAGCACCTCTCAGCTTGGGGTCATCTGCAAATTTGCTGAGGGTGCACTTGATCCCTCTGTCTAAATCACTGATAAAGATATTAAATAACACTGGTCCCAGCACAGACCCCTGAGGGCACCAATCGTCACTGATGCCCATTGGGACTCTGACCATGACCCTCTGAATGTGACCATCCAACCAATTTCTTTTCCATCTAACAGCCCACTTCTCAAATCCATCTCTCTTCAATTTAGAGAGCAGGATGTTGTGAGGGACAATATCAAATGATTTACAGAAGTCCAGGACATCCACAGCCCTTCCCTTGTCCACTGATGCAGTCAGTCCACCACAGAAAACCACTGGGTTGGTCAGGCAGGACTTGCCCTTGGTGAAGTTGTGCTGGTGTCTTTAATCACCTCCCTGTCCTCCATGTGCCTTAGCACAGCTTCCAGGAGGATTTGTTCTGTGATTTTCCCAGGCACAAAGTGGAGGTTGACAGGTCAGCAACCCAGTTTTAAAACCAGCTCTGTTTAACCATCAGAACAACTGCAGAATCAACAAAATCTAAGTTTTGGCTCTGTTCTTTCCATATAGAAGCTAGTCCAGACACAGCCACAAGAGTGGGCCTTCCCTGCCAAATCCACAGAGACTGTCTGGCCATCTGTTGGTTGGATTCAACTGAGAATAAGTGTGTTCTTGCCGAAATTCATCTAATTGAGCCACAACTTCAGGAAGTTTCCAGCAGCAATTCTCTCATCTGTCCAGGTATAATAAAGGGAAAGGACTTCAGTTACTCACAATACTCTGATGAGTAGCTGTGAGTATAACCATTCTTCAGTGGATATAATACCGAGGCAGCATCAATCGTGTAGTTCTGCCAGGTACAAGCTAGCTGACCACTCCACCCAAAATCTATTTGGTCAGAGAGTATACAAGATAAACAAGTTATTTGTTTCCATATGTATATTGACATAATCTATCATCTATCAAAATTAAAAGCAATTATCCACATTGCCAGGATTATCTAGGACATGAGATACAAAACAGGAGGCAACAGAATAAACGTAGAAAATTGCTGACGTGGAAAGGCAAACCAAAGGATTAACTGAAGAAATTTAGCATTCCAGCAGTAATAATTAAATGTAATCCATAGCCTACTTTACTACTTGTTGATTTATTCTAGTTTGCCAGTGTACTGGCTCATACAGGACTCCACCTCAGGAATTCAATATCTGTTGCCTCTGATGAACCTTTATTAAGTATAAAGGTGCTATACAAAACATTGAATTGGATCTCCTCTTCAATCCATTCCTGTTTATAGAGTGAGCCCCTGTGCTTTTTTCCCCTGTATTTTAAAACATTTATCTGGGCACTTGCAAGCCAAACCCAATGGTTGATCATTTAAGGTTAGGAGATGGAGCAACCAACTGCATATAAAAAGGTACAAGCCAGTGAGCATCTACTGTAACAGAGAAATCATGTCAAAAGTGATTTTATAGCTGGATAGACAGCGCATGCACAAAGCAGACAACTACTACAAGCAGCAACTTGCTGAAGTGCAGGAAAGAGGCATTTTTTCCACACCAGAATGCTGGCCACCCAGGGAAGGAACTAGAGAGCAAGCTGAGAGGAAGCATGGGCCCTGGCGAGGAGCAGTGCTTCCTGCACCCCCAGCCCAGCACCTCAGCTCCAGCACCACACCCATGTCTGCAGAGCTTCTCCCCAGATGAAGCTGACCAGTCTGCACACACTGGGACAGCAAAATTTAATTTTCCCTGAGCTGCAGAGCTCCCTGGCCCGGATGTGCTTTAAATAAAGGGACTATCTGTGGTAGAGAAGAAAGGAATTTGGAAGTCACAACTTTCCCTGGAGCAGTGGGGGAACACAACCACCACAAAATGGCCCAGCAATGGTAGTTGGCATTTAGCCAATGGCAGTTAGCCAGGGCTTTATTCCTTCTCTCCTCATCAAAGATGGGTCAGATGTTTCCAGCTACACCATCTCTGATAAAGCAACTTCATTCGTCCAATCACAATATCTTGCCATTATATATAAAGTTTTAAAGGATCACTGATTTTAATTTTCTCCATAACATTTCATCTTCAGATGTACTGCCAAAACCACTAACACAAAACCAAAATTACATAAATAATCAAACGATGCATTCCATGTCTGAATTAAGAGAATGTTATTTTTGTCATCTGTATTTAGAAACAAATTATTTTCTACATTATATTTATTTAAACATAAAAATATAAATCTTGTCATTACTAATAAAAAATAATAATTTATTTTTTGTGCTTGACATGAAAATACCTGTTTCTGCACTGAACGGAAAAACCTTAATTCCATCAAGCTGCTATCACAACCTCTGCCATAAGTGAATGTCTTGACTGAATTACAGCTTTTCAGCTCCTTTCCAACATTTATTTCATCAAAGATACTTGTAAAAACAAATATTGCCTTCATCCAAAAATAAATCTGGCTGAAAACAACTCCTGAGACCTCCACAAAAAGTGATTAAATAACGATGTCTGAAAGCACTTGCCAAGCATAAAAAAGCTCAAATAGAACATGAATTTTGATAATTACAGTTCCTACTACCATCTCAACAAGGGCCTTGCAATATTAGAGTTCTGAGATCAGGACAAAGTGCAATCACACAGTAGAGACGAGACAACAATTTGCAAAAGCCGAGATGCAAAATTTCCTTCATCTAAAAAAACACACAGAGGACATTCAGGGAGAATTCCCCAGTCACCCTAGGGAAATTTGCAACTTATATTTTCACAAACATTAAAAGGGTTGTCTTGGCAGCCTCAATAATCTAATTCCAGACACCAAATCTGACTCTCATTTGCACAAGAGAACAATCTGGATTTTTCTAGTAATGCCAACCTGCAGTCTTTGAGGTTATATACATGATGCAGCACAGTTTGCTGTGCAGCCCAAGCAAGTGCACTTTGGAGCTGTAGCAAGGAATCATTGACAGCATTAACCTGCTGACTGCCAAAGATCACAGAATCTGAGGATCGCTGAAGTTTAAAAGACCTCTAAAATCAAGTCCCAATTTGACTGAATACCACCATTCCACTAAACCATACCATGAAAGTGCCACATACAAATGTTTTTTGAACTCTTCCAGCAACAGTGACTCAGCCACTTCCCTAGGCAGTCCATTCCAGTGTTTAACCTTCTTTCAGTGAAGAAATTTTTCTGAATACCAAATATAAATTTACCTGGGTGCAACTGGAGGCCAATTCCCCTTGTCCTATCACTTGCTACCTCTTGCTACCTGGGAGAAGAGACCAACCCCCCACCTGGCCACAACATCCTTTCAGACAGCTGTAGAGAATGATAAGGTCACCCCTGAGCCTCCTTTTCTCCAGGATAAACACCCACAGCTCCCTCAGCTGCTCCTCACAGGACTTGTGCTCCACACCCTTCCCCAGCTCCTTTGCCCTTCTCTGCACTCACTCCAGCCCCTCAAGGCCTTTCTTGCACTGAGGGCCCAGAACTGGACACAGCACTCGAGCTGTGGCCTCACCAGTGCCCAGGACAGGGGGACAATCCCTGCCCTGCTCCTGCTGCCCACACCATTGCTGATCCAGGCCAGGATGCCATTGGCCTTCTTGGCCACCTGGGCACAGCCTGGCTCATGTTCAGCTGCTGTCACCAGCACCCCCAGGTCCTTTCCAGCTACTCTGCCCCAGCCTGTGCTGCTGCCTGGGGTTGTTGTGACCCAAAGGCAGAACCCAGCACTTGGCCTTGTTGAACCTCACACCCTTGGCCTCAGCCCATCGATCCAGCCTGTCCAGATCCCTCTGCAGAGCCTTCCTGCCCTCCAGCAGATCAACACTCCCACTCAACTTGGTGTCACCTGCAAACAGACTGAGGGTGCCCTTGATCTCCTTATCCAGGTCATCAATAAAGATAATATCATGTGATTCATTACTGAACTGTCAATATGGGTGAGGGTATCTGTCCTCAAGTAAGACAGCTGCACATCACCAGTTCTTTTATTTCTGTTTAACAAGCATTATCAAAACCTGACCCTGTCTTTATTTTCTTTCAAACCATGGACAAATAATGTGTGTTTTCTGTCACCCACAACCCCTCTGAAACCTGATAGGTAAGTAGAAACACACTGTCTTTTCACAGAAGACAATATAAATCAATTTATCAAAGACTGCACTCAGGAAGAGATAAAAAACTCAGATGTATCAAAATAATGTCACTATCGGCATGAGGAAGTTGTTATGAAGCTTATGCACCCATTATTGGTAAGTTACCACACCTTCTACTGGGTGATAGCACTTCTCCCATCCTCTCCCTAGGCAGAAGACATGTCCTCCAACAACCTAAGCTATATCCTAGAACAAGAACCCATTGTGGATGTGCACCATTTTCAGGTGCAGTCAGCAGTTACCCAATTTTATTAATAAATTATTACTCATTTTCATATGCCTTTGATTTGGGAGTTTCATGACAGTGCTCAAAGAAAACCACTATATGGAGTCATACGAGTCTAACCAGAAATTACTGGAAACATTAAGAGCAATTTATTCTTTCAAGATTATCTAGGCTAATTTTGCAGGCCTAAGAAGTTCAAAGGTAATTTGGACTAATCTGAAATGCTGGGTGCTCCTGCTAACCAATCAGTAAAACAAACTAGTGCTTTTGATAGGCACTATTTACCACTACATAGGAAGAGACCAGGACATTCAAATATTACATTGCTAATTCCATACCAGAACTCTTTTTCACAATATCAAAATGCCACAAAGCTATCTGGACTTCGGAGCAGTGGGATTTCACATTTGAAAATAAGGGTGTTAATTCACCTTGAGGCAGTATATCAAGTTTGGCCAACAGGATCAAAGCAAAACTCCCTCCTTTTTTTTTTTT